>PVKE010000348.1:0-155600 GCA_004027555.1 Craseonycteris thonglongyai
TCTTCAGTGCATAGTTATTTCTATTTTACTTTTTGACAGATAGAGAGAGAGACAGAGACAGAGACAGTCAGAGAACCGAACTGTGGGAACTCCCCAGTTCAGCACGTGGGTCCTGCCTGGGCCGGAGCCGGGATTCGATCCTCGGTCCTCATGGCCTCAAAGCGAGCGCTCAACCCGCTGAGCCGTCCCGGCTTTCCCAGGACAGTATTCTTAAGAGAGGGATGAGACAAAGGAAAAGGGGTTTAGGCTTCCAAGGGTGGCAAATGGTGTGAAAGTAAACACATGGAACTGAACGGAGCAAGGTTTGTGCAGGTCCATCTCAGGGCCACCTCTCAACCTCCCTGAGAGGGGGTTATGGCACTCCCCATTTTCCACACGGCTTTGTTCTGACTCAGATATAGGAAGCTCTGAGAAGACCTCTTTCTGCATCCATTGGTTCTCATTTGCCTCCAGCTCAAAGTAACCCTTATGCCAAAGTGGCATAGTCTGGGTGTCATGTTCTGATCCAAGCTGCGTGCTGCTCATAGTCTCTGTGCTCACCCCTGGACCTCCTGCCTCAAGTGTATGTTCTTCACATGACATGCCCTCCATAAGTGCTCACCAACTCCCTATCAGTCCCCTCACTTCTTAATGGGTGCCTCTTCGCTCATGTACAGTAGACTCTCCATTAACGGGAGCTCAAGCCACTGGCAAAACCTCAAGCAACCATTAACTGGCATCTGGTTGCTTGAGGTTTTGCCAGTGGCTTGAGTTCCAGTTACTGGAGAGTCTACTGTCTTAGGTTTCATGAGGGAAGGCTGCGTAACAAACATCTCCATGTCACAGTGGTTTGTGATGCATTGATGGACTGATTTCTCACCTGTTAAATACGTTGGTTGCCAGTGGGCTGTGACTCTGCTCTGTGTGTCGTCTTCATTCTGGGACCCAGACTGAAGGAGCAGCTGCTGCCAGGGACCATCAAGGGAAACGAGTGAAACAGCTGGTGTGGCCACACGACAGACCTTAAGATGTCTGCTCATTCTTTTTATATATTTTTATTTATTTATTTATTTATTTTTGGCAGAGAGAGAGAGAGAGATAGATAGAGATACAGAGACAGAGAGAGAACTGAACTCGGGGAGCTCCCAGCTCAGCATATGGTTCCGCATGGGCCGGGGCCGGGATTCGATCCCTGGTCCCTGGCGTTGCAAAGTGAGCACTTAACCCACTGAGCCATCCTGGCTTCCCCGTCTGCTCATTCTTGTCATGCCTAGTCCTGTCACCTGGCTGTATTCCTTTGGCCAAAGCAAGTCACATGAGCAAGCCTACCAGTGGAATAGGGAAGGATAGTCCTCCCGTGGGAAGGCCCTTCACATCCCTGGGCAATGGACAGGATGTTTAAATCTGACAGGGAGGGGCCTGAGGTCAGTATGGAGGCAGCCTGGCCCCTGGGGCTGAGCTGGCCCTTCCTGTGACTTGGTGGGTGATTCTTCCTCTCCTGGACTCCCAAGTCAGGCCTCTGTACTCTCCCAACGGCCCCCACCTTGCCTCCCTTTTGTTTCATGTTTCTCTTCTTGTTTTAATTCTCAAAGCAACACATTCTCACTGTAATATATTTCAAACAAAGTAAATGTGACCTTTTGTCACCCCTGCTAAGGACTGTCCATCCCAGAAGCAATCACTCAGAACTGTTGAGGGTGTATCATTCCAGAGACTTTACATACTCGCACAACCATGTAAAATGTACATACACATAAACAGCAGTTTTAGGGGAATAGGACCTTCCTCTTCATCTCCACGTGATTCTGTGACCTCACGTGCTCACGTGGTACTCAGCAGTGCCTCGCAGTATTTTCACCTGGAGCTGCCCCATCCTTTTCCTGGTTGCATAGTATTCCACAGCGTGGGCATTTCACATTGATTTCTTGTTTCCCTACTTATGGGGAGTTAGTTTTTTTTTTTGTTTTTTTTTTCTGTTATAGCAGTGCTGCAAAGAACATTCTGTGTGCACATATACACGTAGTTTTGTAAGCTGGACTCCTAGAAGTGCAATTGCTGAGCCCCAAGACTGCCAGTTTCTACCCTCACCATTGTGGCTACGTTCCCATTACCTGACCTCCCACATGTTTTTAGCTTTTTATTTTGAAATCATTTTAGACTCAGTGTGCCATTGCAAATGTCATATGCCATGGGTTGCACACTTTTTGTACACCGAGGTAGTGCAATCAGTGTGCCCTTCACCCCAAAGTAGACTCTTTCATAACCGCAGTAAATACACTTACCAAAACCAGGAATGGGACACTTTGGCATAAAACTATGAACTAAGCCTTATTTTGATTTCACCAGTGTTTACAAGCACTCTTCTTTTTTTCCATCAGTGAATAGTTCCATGAAATCTTGTCACACGTATAGGCTCGCCAGACACTTTTTAAACCTATACCTATTAGGTGTGCTTCTAAGAAATAAACCTTTGTTCTCTGTGCGATTATTTGGGAGGCGGTTGTGTCCTCCCGAGTTCCTGTGATGGTGGGAGTGTCTGTACACCCAGAGCCACGCAGGCTGCTCTGCTTGTAGTGTGGGGTCACCAGATGCTAGGAAACCACTGTTTCCACCTTCCCATTGAGGGTGCTCGGGATGGGGGCTCACCCACCCACATGTCCTCCCGGCATGACAATCCCAACGTGGGTTTTCAGTTTGCATCCTGATTATTCAGTTCAGAGAACCTAGGATTGTGCCTGAAAACCTCATGGGAAATTTAATCTTTGAGAAGTAAAACACGCTGTCTCGTTTTATTTTTAAAAATGAAGAAAATTAACCCGTGTGCCTGTGCTTCCTATATATTCGTACTGAGTCCCCGCACTTAGAATCCAGCCATTGCAAGTGCTTTTGTTCTGGATGAAAGGAAGCAGCGTCAGGCTGGAAGTGGGACGCGCCGAAATCAATTGTCAGCCCCATCGAGGCTTTCTGAAATGGTAGGTTTTACAGAACGTTAAAACACAGCTTGTTTATTTGGTAGACTTTTCACTGTGATTCCTACTTCTCTGAAACCAACAAAAAGCTAAGCCAGAACAACTTGCGGCAGGCCGTGTCCTGGTCCAGGCCCTGTGATTTTGGGAGCTCCTGGGTTCTGTCCCCGCCCCTGTCCCCACCCCCACTGCAGCCCTGGTGCCTCAGGAGTGAAATGAGCATTTTTCAAGGCTGCGTGTTTTGATGGCACTTCTGCTCTGCATTCAGGTGGGGTCTTCGTGAGGGCTGCCTTTTCATGCAGGAAGCCATGATGTGGATGTGACACCTGTGTAGGTGACACCTGTATAGGTGATGGGTGTCACTGCGTGAAAGGGATAGTGGATGAGTTGCCTTGTGCTATGTAAATTACCCCCCTGTAAGCGACCTTGGTTCCCCCAGCTAAGAAATCAGTTCTAAAGTGGCTTTGAATTTCTTAGTATTGGCTGGCATTCCCACCAGAAAAGGATGGAATGAGAACTGCTCTGGGGCACCCCGGGGGTTGTTGCAAAGCTGGGCAATGCTGAGATGTTTGTCGCTTCCTCTCCCCTAAAAATTGGCCTCTTTTCACAGGTGAGTGCTGGGGTCTCATGCTGAGCCCAGACAGCAGGATCTGGGGAGGTGGTGGCAGAACGCGCCCAGTCCTACCCTTTTGTGATGGTGGCCTGTAAGTGGGTGACACCTGTTCATGTCCCTGTGAACCACCCTAGGATGGAGCAGGCCTGGGGCTGGGTGACAGGGAAGACTGGGACCTCCACAGAAAGCTTTTGTCTCCCTTCGAAACCAGCTTGTGGCTCAGGGAAGGTGCTGGGGTGGTACTGATCCAGAGCTACACATAGCTTGGCCCTTGAACCCTCCATCAGCGAAACTCTAGTTGCCCACGGGTGTCAGCTTCCTGTCTTTCATGTCCTGGGAGAATGGGTTTCTATTTCCTCCTCTTCCACTGGTGGGCATTAGGAAGGAGAGAGGGAATTACTGTAGGAGGAGGCGGGTTTCCTAATGGGTACCCTGGAAAAGCAACAAACCAACATAACCACAGCAACAAAAAACCTTCACCTACCCACGTGTCCGTTTCCCATGGGCTGCATAAGCACTCTGCGGGGAGAGAGTTTTGTTCTCTTTTCACCTGGAGCCGTGCCTGGCCCATCATAAGTTCTCAGGAACTCTTTCTGAATGAGTCGTGCATCAAACACGCGCTGAGCACCTCCTCCATACCCAGTACCTGGAGGCAGAGGTGAGGCCAGCCGCCCTTGTCCTCAGGGCTTTTGTCTAGAGGACAGACAGACAAGCAGATGGACCTTCTCCTTGTGGGTGTGGGCTCAGCAGGGCTGCTGCTGGAGGGCAGGGCCGCTGCTGGAGGGCAGGGCCGCACAGTCAGATTTCTGAAAGCTGAGAGGCCTGATAAATTTCTATAAAGAGCTTTGAGTCCCTTTTTCATTGGATTGAGTCTTATAAAAAGGAAAAACCGTGTGTGTGTGCGCGCATGTGTGTGAGCATGTGTGTGAGCATGTGTGTGTGCACTTTAGTGTTACGTGTAAACTAGAATGTGAACTCGCATCTCCTCACCTGCAGTACGATGTTCAGTCCCACAGACTGGGCTCCAGAGATGCCGTCTAGTAGATGAAGCGACAGAAGCCCCAGTTCCAAGGGACAGCACTGGACAGGTTGGAAGGTGAAGGTGACCAGAGGAAGTTGCAGACTGTGCAGAGAGAAACAGGGGCCCAAGGCCGAGGGTCAGGGCACACCCAGTCCCCATAGCCAGGAGTGGCAGATGTTGGCTAACCAGGACAGTGAAGCATCCCAGACACAGCGGGGGGTGGGGGAGGAGCCAGGGCTTGGGGGAGGGGTGGGAACGGGCAGTCACGAGGCTCCATGAGTGTGCATCCTGCCGGCTGGCCCTGTCTGCCACACTCCCTGTCCCTGCAGGTGGCCCAGACCGGAGAGGATGGCTAGAGCCGCTGTCCCCTCTGGTCCTCTGGGAACACAGCTCCTCGTGTTCAGTCCTCAGGGGAAGCTCCTCATGGCCTCCACTGTGTGGTGTGTGTGTGTCCCTGTTACACGTACCATTGCATAAACCACAAGTGACTTGTTCATGGCACACATCTGACAAGTGATCCTGTGGAACCCCCATGTCTGACTCCTGGTCCATGGGTCCTTCCACCACCCCACTCAAACTGAGAGCCCCCTAGGCCCAAATCGGGAAGCAGCCCTCTGTGCTGTGAGCCCTGTGCAGCAGCCAAGAAGTGGAAGCAAATAGGATTTTCACAGACATGTCCCGGGTGTGTTTATCAACGTCCCATAGGCCGTTCTGTTTATCAAAAGACTAGGAACGCCTGGCAGCTGAGGTCTGGGGCTCCAAAGAGAAAGCTGGAGCTCCCCCTGCCGGCTCCGGAAGGTCAGTGCCGTCAGCCCGCTCCTGTGTGTGGCAAAGGGGACATGCGTGCTGCCCTGAGGGATTTCTGTGAGGTTCCCTTCCAGGACCTCAAGAATAGGCCCTGCGGGGAAGCCGGGATGGCTCAGTGGGTTAGGCACTCACTTTGCAGCCCCGGGGACCAAGGATCAAATCCCGGCCCCGGCCCGTGCGGACCCATGTGCTGAGCTGGGGAGTGCCCCCGGTTCAGATCTCACCGGGGTGAGACCCCAGCCCAGTTCCTGCCCTGTGCAGCCCTGCGCCCACCTGTGGAATGAAACTATGTGGAGAAACCAGTGATGTGCAACTATGGAGACTGTTCTGGGCCCTCCCCCTTCTCTCTGTCTCTGACTGTATCTCTCTCTCTCTCTCTCTCTCTCTCTCTCTCTCTCTGTCAAAAACAATAAATAAATCTTAAAAAAAAAAAAAAAAAGAATAGGCCCTGCGGGGCGGAAACGGTCGTTCAGGGAAAATAAAGCAACTGCAGTGGGGAAACCCCCAAGTAACTCTGTTCATCATCTTCGAAGAGAGAGGGAAATGATGCAGTTAGTTCAAAAATGACAGATTTGCAAGTTTTCCTGGTGTGAAAAGCCCTCAAACCCCCAAAGATGTCACTCCCATCAAGTCACAAAGGCCAGTTACGCTTGGCTCCGGGGCGGTGTCCTCCACCCCTTCAGGAAGAGGCCCCAGGATAGGGGGCCTTCCCTCCAGCCACATCTCAGGCTGCTGCCAACGCCACACCCATAGGTTCCCCTTTCTGCGTTAAATGAACTTTTAAGTGAACCTGTGGAGAAGGGGCAGCGTTCTGAGCTCTGCAAGCCCTACGCTGGGGCCCGTGGTCCGAGTGAAAGTCAGTGTTGGGGGCCCACGTGGGTGACAAGGCAGGAGCTGGCCCAGAGCCTGGGGCAGGGCCAGGGGGGGCCCAAGTCCCCTTGGCAAACCCTGCAGGGGAGAGGGTGTGGAGGGGCCCCAGGCGCTGGGAGAGCGGCCTGCTGCTGACTGCGCCCGGCAGGGTGTCGCCTAGGTCTAGAATTCACTTTTGGAGCCTTTGTTGGATTACTGCCTCTCAAATTTACATCATTCCAGTGGTGATAATTATGACCATAACTAACATTTGCTGAGTTCTTATCAAGTACCTGGGACTATTGGGCTGGCTTATAAGTGATACATTAATTTATGAAGTATTATTTTATGTTAGGCTGAGCAGATGTACCATTTTAAATGGGACAGAAAACAACGGTACTGCCCTGTTTCAAACGTCTGTTCAGCCTGGTCTCACGGGGCTAGCTTCAAGGTGTCTGTAGGCTGACCAGACGCCGTTTCAACCGGGTCAGCACCGTTGTTTTCTGCCCCATTTGAAACGATACACCTGCTCAGCCTATTCAATATGGGGTATAACTTATTTAAGCCTCAAAACAATGCTGTAATATAGGAACGATTATTATAGCCATTTTAGCAATGAGATTTTTTTTGCCAAACATTAATAATACTGTTCTATTATTTATTTAATATTTCCTTTGGAATTTCATCTTAATAAATATATTTTAAATAGAAACCTTATTTTCCTGTTATAAATGGAAAACTACATTACTTGTCTAAAGTAGGAGGAAACTATTTTTTTTTTTAATCTGTTGAAATAACGACATGCCTAGGTACCGTCAGCAGTCATCTTCTGGACCACCTGCAGTACTACCTTAGAAGCGGAAGGGACCCCGAGGGAGCCAGAGAGAGCCCTCCCAGGGGACCACGGCCATTTGTTCATTTTTGATTTGACAGTGAACTGTGCTTCATGGAGTTACGTCTGTTTGGATGTACTTTGCTTTTCTTTATTTACTCGTTTATTTAGGTGACCGATGGGCATGGACGTCCATAGCTTCCTATGGATTAAAACCCTTCATGTCAAATTCATTAGCACAGGGCCTGAAACGTAAAAATGTTCACAAAGTCTTTACAGCCACCACTGTTCTTGTTACTGTTGTCATCACATACTGATCTGTTAACATGTCCAAGGTGCCAACTTGTGGGTCTTTCCAAAGGAACAAGGTCACCTCGCCAGAAGGATTTGTACCTTTTGCCCAACTAATGAGCTTGGAACAGGGGCTGGGGTGCGGGGGAGATGCTGAGACAGGCGATCTCAGGGCAACGGCATGCCCAGGAAGCCGCTAGGTGACTGGAGGACGCAGGTGGGGGTTGGACGTGGGAGGTAATGAATAGGAGGTGCCAGCCTCTCTCCACAATTGTGCTGTGTCTTGGAGGAAATGGGGGCTGAGCAGGGCCCTATCATGACAGCCCGAATTGGGTAAAATTTAAGGACAAGGAATTACTGATTAGTAAGAAGGTGGAATACTCAAGCGTATGAAATGAATAATATGTAGCTAAAAAATATAATGATATAGCATTAGGCATTTGAGACATGCGGACTCCAAGCAATTAACCTCCATTCTTCTTCTGCGTCGCTGTTGTGCTAATTGGCTCCTTTCCTCTGATGGGGCGATATTAACCTTTCTGTTTTTCTCCAAAGGAGTGAGTACGTGGGGGAAGATGTGCTCTGGTTTGGAGGGAAGGTATTTTTTCTGAATAACAACCCATTTGCAGTTTTCCTCCCAAGGTGTTGCATTAAAAAGGTGATGCCAGATTTTCCTCATGAAGCCCCATAGAGATGGAAACGACAATTTCAACACACTGGACCTCAGTCTGGAGCGGTTGAGGGAAACGGCATGTTCAGGCTCTTCAGGCCTCGGACAGCATGTGGTTCCAGCTTTTCTCGTTCATCCAAGTGACATGGGCCCAGGCCCCATCCTGGGTGCGGGGGACATAGCACCAGCACGACAGCTTCCTGCTGTCATGGAGCTTACAGCTTTGGGGGAACACCAAAGGCAAATGAACACGGGAATCGAGTGTCATTTCAGGGCTGGGAAGAAAAAGGGCACTGGGCAAAGAGACAGTGTCTGGGAAGGAGGAGGTGCTTTTTAAGGCAAGGGGGTCGGACCGGCTTTTCTGAGAAGGCAGCATTTTAGCAGAGACGTGAATGAAGCAAAGGAAAGAGGCTTGTAACTACTGAGCAGAAGAGCAGTATTCCAGGCGGAAGGGCCAGTCTGTGCAAAGGCCCTGGGGCTGGTGTGTGCTTAGCATGTCAGGAACAGCGAGCTGGCCAGGGTGACCCGTTCTGAGAGAAGGCAGGAAGGGGAGGGAGACATGAAGTTAGAAAGGTCACGGGGGAGCCATATGTGCAGAGCCTTGGGGGCCGTGGTGAGGATGCTGGCTTGATTTCCACTGTGGAGTAAAGCTGCTGGCGGGGTGTGAACAGGGTGTGATCGCAACGGCTCGCACTGGCTGCTGCAGAGAGAACAGACTGAGGGGCGCAAAGATGGCAGCAGGCATGGAGGCGCTGCGTTAAATGGCATTAGAACATTAGGAAGGACATCTGGGCATAAAGGATCCAGGGACCCTGACCCATGTTCCAGTGAGATAAGGCCTCCAGGGCTACCAAGCATGGACAGAGGCCACGCCCTCCACTCCTAGAAACAGACATCAGGCGCTTCAGAATGCCACTGGGTGGAGAGCGGTCACTTCAGAGTCACTCTACCATGTGTTGATAGTGTAAGGTGACCAGACATCCCGCTTTTTAACAATTTGTCCCGCGTCACACGGCATTTTAAAAAAGTCCCGATTTTTGGAAAGAATGCACAACAAGGTAGGGAACGGCGGGAGATAGACCAAATTTTTAATCAAGAACCCCCTCCCCCCCGGTCGATGGTGTCCCGCTTTACCAATGTTAAAATCTGGTCACCTTATGATAGTGTCATGGGCAGTGCATGTTTAAAAGCTGACCCGGCATTTCCATGCCCAGGAATCTACCCAGAGAGAAAAATCAGACAAGTGCACAATGAATAATTCATGTGCAGGGCGGTTCCCAGTTGGAAAATTGTGAACAACCTAAATGCTCATCGGTAGGGAGTAGTTAAATACGTCATGATACATTTGGGCTTTAGAATATATCCCCAAGATGATACTCGTTTAAAATCATACAAGACAGAAGAGAACAGGTGAAAGCGAAAACTTCACTCTTGCTTCATTTTCCCAATTATATTGTCTAAGAGATTTTCTTGAGTATTGTTCAAGCAACATTTTCTTTTTGCCTAAGACCCAGGCATATATATGTAAAAGGTGTCCCAAAACTCACGCAAGAAGTAATTTTGATAGAAAACACAGGTTTATAATTAAAAATTGTAAGTTTTTATTCCTCAACAATGAAAACTTGTTGTCCTTTCGTGTAGTGCTCCATTTTTAATAACCTTGAACTGTCAGCTGTCACGCTGTTTTTTTTTTTTCCATTGGCAACACTTTACCGCATAAATGACGCAAAATTCAAATCTTGCGTGAATTTTGGGACACCCTTTACATGGACATGCACATATATATTTAGGATAATTCTCTAAATATTATTTTACAACATAATTTTATTTCATCATGTGATACACCTTTGTAATATAGCCACGTAGTACACATGCAGTACATTAACAGCTGCATAGCATTCCACTGGATGAATATACCATAATTGACTCAGTCAGCCCGCTATTACTGGGTATTTTCACATATATATTCCATTTGGATTACTCTGTGGTTATACTTTCACAAGTATAACTTCTACAATTTCAAACATTAAAAATGATGATGTAGCATGTATTTATTGTGCAGATGTCCATAGTGTATTATGGAAAGAAAAAAAAAAAATCAGGCTACGAAATGGTTTATGTTCCGTGGCCCCATTGATATAAGTTTGGATACATCTCTTTGTGTGTATATTTATAGAACTCTTGAGAGATGCTCAGTAAAATGCTGACAGCAGTTAGCGATCACAACCCAGTGATCGCAGGTGTGGCTTCCCAGTGCTTTTTAGTATTATTTAGGAAACAAGCTATTTTATATTTGGAGAAGAGTTCATTGGGAGATGGTTCACCCACTACACTTAACATATGAACTTTGCATTTGGATCATGTACGAGCACTTCTTTTTTCTTCAAAGTGGTATTTTTTCCTTCTCCAGTTCGGAACACGTTAGCAGCACCGTGGTGGACGTGAGCGCACTCCTGCAGCCGCACCACAAGAGGGCGGTGTTTGCAGGACATTGTGCGCAGGGCCCGTCCCGAGGCTCTTCGGGGTCTAGAATTCTGCAGGGTGTCCGGATGAGATGTATGTTCTGTGGCGTATGGTTTGCACCGCGACACATAGTTTTCCCTTAACGAGGTTACGTGGATGTGGCACGAAGGAGGGAACCTGCCTGCAGCAGGCCCCGCCCTGCACCCCAGCTTACCCCCACAGCCCTCCTACCCACTCAGGCCAGGTCAGTGCACCCCCATATCCACCCTGGGCTGGGCCGACTTCTTCCTCCAGGGTCCCAGCTGGGCCAGGAGGGTTTAGGGCGTCCCCTTGCACATGACTCCAGACGCTGAAGCTGCCTTGGTCCCGCCCACTCATCCACATTCTGACCAGGGCCCTCTGCTCCCTTTCACCTTAACTTTTTTTTTTTTTGTAAAAGCGGTACATACTCAGAATAATTCAAACAATACAAAAGGGAAAGCCAATGAGCACCGGGTCTCCCCTCCTCCGTCCCAGTTTTCTCCCCTAAGGCAATAACTGCTCATTCCTCATCAGTTCACTTGGGGTGCAATGCACATACAGACGCGGGGGTGTCTGTTCAAAAGCCACAGCCTCCACTTCCCTCCTGGTTTGCGTTGACCCGCGATGATGGAACTCCTTCCTCATCTGTCCACGGGTACAGAATATCCTGTCACGTGGCCGCGCCATGCTTGGTTTATTCCGACTGGTAGACGTTTGGGCTGCTTCGGAGCTTGTGGCATCAGGAGCCGTGGGGACTCTGTGCACCCGCTTGAAGCGCAGGCGCGAAGTCCGCTGTAGACTAAACCCGTAGAAGTGCAATGGCTGGGCCGGGGCGCAGGCACCCCTGAGCTTCCGCATCCATTCCCCAGTAGCTCGCAGAGACCTTGTGAGCCCGTCTACCCTCCACCCAACACGTGAGATGCGCTCCCAGCGCGCACCTGCCCTGTGCCAACTTGACCGGTCCCGGGTTCTCAGTCTCGACCAAGGTCAGAATGACCTGGCGAACTTTCTAGGATGCCAGCGCCGGTGCCGCATCCCGTATTCCAGGCCGGTTAAGTCAGAAGCAGACCGTTTTCTGTGGGGGTGGGGGTGGGGGTGGGGGAAAGAGCCCTGGGCATTGGAGCTTAAAAAATGGCCGCAGGAGGTTCTAATCAGCAGACAGAAAGGCAACCACTAGGCTAGGTGAAAAATATCTCATTGACTTAAATGTCCATTTCTTTAATAATGAATGAGGATGAGCATTTTTCTTTGAGAACAGTGATTTAGACGTGCTTGGGTTACAGACCCCATTGAGACTGATAAAGCACTGGCTCTCCTCTCCACAGAAATGTGTGTGCTGTGTCAGCCTCAATGTAAGTGGCCACAGGCCCCGGGGGCTCCCCTCAGGCCCCCTGGGGCCCTGAACTCCAGGCTGAGGACCAGTCCTGAACTGTTCTGCCAGGCCTTGGGCAGCTTGCTCACACGGTGCCCCCAGGCCTTGGGTGTTCTCGCTGAAGCCCCACCTGGGCCTGACCCTTCATACCCCACCTGCTGAGATCTGCCCCAGAATCCCTGCTGCCCACCTGCGGAATAACCTGGGTCCTCCAAGCGGGGCTTCCCTGGTGCCACCTCGGAGGTGAACCTCACAGGCTTTGGAGGTTCACAGTGCATGGGTCCACCCTCAGAGAGCTCACAGCTAGCAGATGATTCTGATGTTGTGGGGTGGGGCTGCAGGGATGGGGGGGTGACATGGTGCAGAATGGGGTACAGTCAACTCGGGGGAGCACAGACTGAGGGGCGGGTGGCTGGGGCCTTCCTGGGGGCAGGAGCTGGCAGGGATGGGTCGGGGGGTTTGTCACCCACTGAGGAGTTAAAAGCCAGGAAGGATGGACAAAGAAGCGTGGCCACCTCAGGGGGCTGCCCGTGGTTTGGGACCTGGGGTTCAGGGGGTTGGGAGGTGGGGAGAAGTGAAATCAGGAAAGGCCTTGTGATGAGACAGGGCAGATGGAGTCCAGCCGGTCGCTCTGCAGGGGTCTGGGCAGGGAGCTGGGGTGGACGCTGGTCAATGTGGTGGGAGCGGGAGAGGGGGGGCAGGCTGGCTCTGGGGTGTCAGGGCAGTGGGGCGGCAGGGCTTGGGTCACACGTGCACTGGCTTAGGCTGGGGTAACTGGAGGGTGGTTGGCACCATTTCTGAGGAGGGAGGGGATAACCGTGCTCAGTGGGTGGACGTGTGTGTGTGTGTGTGTGTGTGTGGTGGAGAAGAAGTGTGGGGGAGACAGGGAGCAGAGCCCAAGTGTGTACCCCCCAGGCTGGGGAGAGAGCTAGGGTGGGAGGACGGGCAGCTGCCCACAGCTGTGCTGAAGGACAGTCTTAGAGGGAGCACAGGGAGGCGGGCAGGGATCTGGGTGAGGGACCACTGAGGCAGGGCCGCTCCCCCCTTGCTCTGGCCCCGATGCCAGGCCCTGCCAGCAGCCTGTATGGTCCCAGTGCCCACACCCGCCCATGTGTGCCAGGGCTGATTGCTGTGGGTCGCACGCTGTGGGGAGCGTGTGGAGGGCCCTGGCGTGTGTGGGCATTGCCATCAGTCGGTCCCCTCTCCCCCTTCGTGCTCGGCCTCCCTGCAGTAATTCGAAGGCTCCTGGAGGGTGGCCCTGTGTCCTCCTGGAGTTCAGGGGCAGCCTGGTGCCATGCCCGGGAGTCAGGCACTCTGGGACCTTGTTGAAATAAAAAATGGGAGCCCATCACCCCACTTAAGGGGAACATTATTGATACCTTGTGCGAGCCTCCCCCTCCCTTGTCACCATGTGGCCGCCATCCCAAATGTTGTGTTATTTGGTCCCTTGGGTCATTTTTAAATAGTTGACAGCACATGTATGAACTTTACCTGAACAATGTGTTCAGTTTTGCTTCGGTTTGCTTTGGCTCAACATCATAACCCCAAGGGTCATCCGGCTGCCATGTGTACCTGTGGTTCATTCCTCTGCATCCCTATAAACTGGGGTGTCCAATCCTTCGGTTTCCCTGGGCCACATTGGAAGAATTGTCTTGGGTCACACTGAAAATACACCAACACTAACAATACCTGATGAGCTAAAAAAAAAAAATTTTTTTTTCACAAAAAAATCTCATGATGTTTTAAGGAAGTTGATGAACTTGTGTTGGACACAAGACGTCCCGGGTCACAGGTTGGACAACTTGCTTTATAAACTATATCCACTCTTTAGAGCACTCATGATTCTCTCGGGATCTGGGCTGCGTGATGGCCGGGCCCGGGGGTTAGGACAGGCTGAGAGTGGAACTGCTGTGTCCGAGTTCCCGTATCTTCAACGTTTTACAGATTACCAAATTTCCCAAAGCTGTTGAACCAATTACTCTCTGACCATGTATGCGTGGAGGCTTCTAATACTCACATCTTCCCCAACCTTTGCAACGGCCACACTTCTAAATGTTTGCCAATCCAGTGGGTACAACACAGCATCTTCTTGTGGCCTCGCTTTGCATTTCCTTGGTCACGACTGAGCCCGAGCATCTCTGCAAACATCTCTGCCCTCCCTTGTAGGGGCCTCGTCTGTGAAGTTCCCATCCCTGTTTTTCCCCATTTTTTTTTTTTTTCCAAATACACTGTCTCTTTAAAATTGATTGGCAGGCGTTTTTATTCACCCTGGATCCCAGTCCTTTGTCAGTTACAGGTATAACGAACAGCATCTTCCATTCAGATGCTTTACTCTTCTGTCTTTATAGTGTCTGTTGATGAGCACAATGTTCTTAATTTTAACGGAGTGGAATGTTAAAATTCTTTGAGGGTTTGCATGTTTGGGGGCTTGTGTTAAGAAATCCTTTCCGTGTTGAGTTGGATGTGATGATGGGGCCCCAGGACCCGTGAGCAGGCCTAGCGCCCACAGCGGAGGGGTCCCTGGAGGGGCGCAGCCTGCGGGCTCTCTGTGTGGCTGTCAGCTAGGAGAGTGATTAAAAACCAGATGAGGCAAGAGAGAAAGACAGGAGAGAGGCTGAGTGCTTTGCATCTGACTCGGTGAGCAGCAATTAAGCCATCACCACGGACAGGCAGGGGAAGGGACTTCCTGAGAACAAGACTCCGGCTGCAGGAGAGGTCCCTGTGGCCTCACCTTGGACCCATAGCCTCGTGGCTCCTGCCGCGGCCCCGTCAGCCTTTATTGAGACATTTCATAGCAGCAAGTGTCTCCTCCCCGGGAGGGTAAACTATAGTCAGGAGAGCGTCTGAGCATGTGTGGGTGAAGTCACTCAGAGGCATTCATAATAACAATAATGGATGGCGATGAGGCACTGGCTGGGGAGTGAGCCGCAGGGCGGCCCAGAGCAGTTCTTAATGGTGCTGGGAGTCAAGGGATCAGTGAATTTGGATCGGAAAAAATGTATGTCCTTATTTTCGCTCACCTCTAGTTGAAATTTCACATTTCCTTCAATTATGAATGTAGGCAGCCAATCAAACAGTGCTAGCGATGCCTCTGACTCGTCACTCACAGAAGTCACAGATATTTTGACATCACATTGATGTTGCTGTTTGTGGTAGATATCTTGAAATATATACTTTAAGATTACAACTGTAGGGGAAGCTGGGATGGCTCAGTGGGTTAAGTGATCGCTTTGCAGCCCTGGAGACCTAGGATTGTATCACAGCTCCAGCCCAGGCGGACCCATATGCTGAACTGGGGTTTGCCCCAGTTCAGCTCTTGCCGGGGCCTATGCGTGAGGCGCCTGGTCCAGTTCCTGCCCTGTGCAGCCCTGCACCCACCTGTGGAGTGAAACTATATGGAAAACTAATGCTGTCGACTATGGAGACTGCTCTGGGCCCTCCCCTTTCTTTCTGTCTCTCTGTCAAAAAACAATAAAACTAAATCTTAAAAAAAAAAAAGATTGAAGGCATATTCCAATATATGACACAATCCAAGCAATAGAAGTCACAGTGAAGGAGTAGGCGAATTTGAAAAAAAAAAAAAAAAAAAAAGATTACAACTGTTGGGGAAGCCGAGACAGCTCAACGGGTTAAGCGCTCGCTTTGCAGCCCCAGGAACCGAGGATCGAATCCCAACCCCGGCCCATGTGGACCCATATGCTGACCTGGGGTGTGCTTCCCATGAGGAAGGCCTCCCCTCAGGGTGAGCCCCCCTCGGCAGCAAACACCACATCTGGTCTGGGGAAGGGGAAGCCTGAGTTGTCGGGGCCTCAGATGGCTTCTCATGTTTTCTGAGACGGAGAGTTGGGAAGAGAATGGGAAGACTTGGTCTAAAACAAATGATTCCAGATGATTTTTTAGAGTCTTTCGGTTGCTTGGCAGTGTGGTGGGCCATTCCTGAGCCGCCCCTGGAAGGTTTCTGCAGGGGCAGCGATGGGACCGACTGCAGTGCTGGCCCAGGTGTGGGGAGCGGCCCATGCCACACAACACAGCCTGGACACCCTGGTGGCGGTGCTGGGGCTGGACCCCAGGCCGAGGGTCTGCAGCCCGGAGCCCCGACTCCCCCCAGCCTGGTGGGCCGCGGCTCTCACCACTTGGGTGTCCGTCAGAGCAGCAGGAGGAGGGACACAGGGCGTAATCGCTTCTCTGAGGCCGTGGGAGTAAATCAAATTAAAAGCAAACTTGAACCGAGTCCAAGTTGTCCATATCTCCCATTCTTGAACCCTGTCCAGGTTCCCATTACAGTCATTAAGCAATTCATATGATGCGCTGCGTCCCTACATTGTTACACTTGCATCACAGTTTTAAAGATAATCTGGAAAAAACACCATGTATTCCTAAATACTATTTATATGTCGTACCAGTCTGTGTCATATATGGAGATAATTCTAAAAATAAACAAGACTGATGTACTTTTAATTGCCCTTAAATCCCGGTGCCCTGTGACTTCCGTTGGATCAATGGGTTTAAGTGCTTCAGGGGTGGGCAGGTTTCTGCTAGAATAATAAATTCAGTGCTCAGCTTTGACAATCAAATTAGACTTCTTATTTTGTCGTGGCTCCGTGACAAAACAATCGTCTTGAAAGCTGGCCTTGTTAAGAGATAAAAAGGTTTCCTAAATTCCAAAGCTTCCCTGTCAATAGGAAGTGCCAGCAAGTCCCCCTTCGATCATAGAGTTTTACTGGAAGCTGTAAAAAAAAGAAGTCGGGTGTTTTTGATGGGGGCTCAGTTCCCAGGGGGAGGCAGGAGGATGAAGGAGAAAGCCCTCCCAGCCCTGCCTGCAGAGGTTGGCAGTGATGAGACAGGCTGAGGGTGTGGCCAAGGGTCAGGGTGGGTTGGGGGTGAGGGTGTCTACGGAAGGCCCAGGAGTTCCCGGTGTCTCCCAAGGGACAGATGTAGGGGACCAGGAGCAACAGCAGAGTGGGAGCTTGACAGCTGTGGATGACGAGTGGAAGGGGGACACCTAACTGGAGGCCAGAGAGGACCCAAAGGACAGCAAGTACATCCGGAGCCCCTCCCCTGCACCACCCAAAGGCCTATGCGTTTCCCACTCAGCTGCCTTTAATCTAGCCTAGTGTGTCCCAGTCCTCGCGAGATGACCAGAGTGGAAGTCACAGCCACACCTCCCAGGAGCCCGTGTGCGGTGGGGAGGGCTCAGCCAACCAGAGAAGTTCCTGACATAAGACGCTGCGGACAGAGAAGCCCCGGAGGCTGTAGGGTCAGGCTAGGCTGTCCCCTCAGTGAGGGGTTGGGGAAGGGACAGAAATCTCTATCCGAACTGTCAACTTGAGAAGCATCCAAACCTGCAGAGAATATTTATGAGTTCATCTGAGTCAAACTGAAGACGGTTGCTAGGAAGCAAAAATCCCAACGATTGAGAAAATGCTCCTGAGAATGGCAGTTTAGCAGCTTCTGTGATACATTAGAATAAGAGGAGACAGAGGAGGGTCACGTGAGATCTGTTGGCAGTAAATTAAGGAGGCAGGAGAAAGCAAGATGGGGGGATCTCTGAGATTGGATAAGAAGCCAAGCAGAGAGGCCCTTTTGCATTGGTGGGTCCAGCAGAGGTAACTGTTCACAGCACACAGAGATGGTGTGTGGGCAGCAAAGCTATGTGGTCTCGTGTTCTGGTGGGAGGTTGTGCCTTAGGGGCCTGGAAAAGATAATTATTCTGACCTTTCAAAGGTATGTTACGTTGGATGCACAGACAATCCATGGGCTCACTTAAGGTAAAGGCTGACCTTTGCCAAGGACGCTGCAGGCCTAGAACGTGACCACCCACCATGACCCGCTTTCTGTTAGGAATTTTTATGTTCGGACCATCCTATGGGGTTCCTTTTGGTCTCTGAGTTTGTAGGGCTCTTCAGCCCAGCCTCCCCTGAGCTTGTCAGGTTTACTCTGGGGCCCCTGTTTCGTCCACAGAACCCCTGAGGTCCCTAACGGCTGCCACCATCTGGGCTCAGCATTTGCCTTAACAATCAAATGACACATCCCAGCATCACCTCAAGCCCTGAGGGGACACAGGGTCGCCCAGCAGCCCTGGATCCCTGGAACCACTGTGGTGGGGAGAGGAGGGGCCTCCTTTCCCTGTCACCTCTCATCTGGCACTCTGAGCATCCAGTGTCGCAAAGGTACTGGGAGGATCAGACTTGCTTTTCCTGAAGGTTTGGGGAAAGGGGGAAGCAGAGCAGCAGGAAGCAACTTCACGGTCACTGTTAGATTTCCCATTTCTGGAAGATCTACTGGTCATCTCAGCCACAGAGATGCCCTCCCAGAGTTAGACAAGCAGGACCCCAAATCCCAGGCCTCCTTCCTGCTGGCTGTGTGACCCTGTGTGACCCTGGGCTTGTCACTTTCCTTCCTGAGCCTCAGGTCCCGCATCTGTAGAATGGGGTCATAACTCCCCTCTGCAGGTTTGAGGGCTAAGGAGCTACTGACACGAAGGCCTCCGTAATGACTGTGCTGTCAATGGCAGCAATTGCTGTGATTGGCTTCTGGCCCCTGTGCCAGCCCTTTGGAAGGACACTCATGAAGGGTGAGTCAGCAGAGCCTGTCAGGCCACAGGATGGGCTGGAGGAAGCAGGGAATCCTGCCCCCGCCCTTCCAAAAGAAGCAGGGCAGTTGGACTGAGTGTCCGGTGAGTGAGGAGAAACCGTGTTGGATTGGGGGAGTCCCAAGGGGTCAGCGGAAGAAAGCCTTCCTGCCTCCCTGTTCGGGGGTCCCTGTTAAATGTGCCGGCACGCTGCGATTCCCCACGAGGGCATTTCGCAATTGCAGCGCCCTCCCTTTGGATTTACTCATCCCAGAAACATCCTCCAGGCCCCGGAGAATATTCAGGCCCCCAACACCGCTTAAAATCATTTCCTCCATCATATCAGTGCTCATGTCAGCTTCGGGAGGAAGTTGGCACCCACCAGGCCTGACACTGACCTCACTGCAGAGCCCACGCCCAAGGCTTGTCGTGTGGGTCTCTGTCCCAGGTGGCCATCCTTGGGGCTTCATGCACCCCTCGCTTTGCTTGGCCCCCTCACCATGGAAGTGGAGAGCAGGCCTGCCCAGTGATCTCCCTGGTTTGATTTTTCTATGAATGGGCCCCTGTGGACAATATGTCAGTGGGGCGGTCCTCTGTGTGGGGCAAAATCACTGACCTTTGAACTGCAGAACCGGGCATCTGCAGGCTGTCCTGAGCCTGGGGCAGCCCCTGCACGTACATACACCTCACACCCCTCTTTCCAGGAGCTGCAGCCTGGGGCTTTGCAAACGGAGGCCCCAGAACACACTTGAGAAGGCCCCAGCCTGCTTTCTGTGGCTCCAACCCCCGACACACGCAGGGCCTGAGGCAAAGAGAGGAGGTTCTTCCCTTTAAAACTAAAAAGCCGGCCCCAAAGAGATTCCCAAAGTGTCCTTAGAAAAGGCTTTCGGGCCGATGAGGCTTTTATATTTTAAGCAAATTCAGAAGAGGTTGGTGAGAGAAGGTGAAGACTGTGCTCCTTGTTCTTAAGAGCAGAGGGCTCCAGGGGGTGGGGGTGGGGTGCAGGGGGCTCCCCATGACAACCAGGCAGCCTGCATGCCTCCGGGAAAATGGGACCCTCTCTGCCACCCACTTCCTCCGGCCTGGACTCCATCAGGCTCTCACTGGGCTTCCTGCAGCCCAGCCCCCGCCCCCCGCCCGCCACCCCCACCCTTGTGCCTTGTGGCTTCCAGCCATTCCACCCGCTTCCCAAATTCACAAACGCAAAGAAAGTGTCTGATTGGTCCAGCCAGGCCCTGTGCCCCTGTGCCCTTGCTGTCACAGGCACGTCAGGGTGGCCTCTGGACAGGAACCTCCCTACGGCTGCACCGTCTGCTTATGGTGACAGTTCTGCAGAAAGCCCCTGAGCACTTGCTTCGAGCTTCACCAGGAGGGCTCACAGGGGTCCACGTAAGCCACCCTCTCGATAGTTATGCAAGAGCCAGGGCTCCCTGCTCAGGTCTGACAGCTGTGTGACCAGGGACGAGTCACCAACCTCTCTGAGCCTCAGTTTCCTCAGCCAGAAAGCTGGGGTCACAGCACCCCTCTTTCTCCAGGTCTCCGGAGCGTGACCGGACTCAGCACGCGGAGCACCTGGCGCCCAGGCCACCTGCATAAAAGCAGCTGCTCGCTCTGCTTGCTCACCTCTGTCTAAAGGAGACGGCGGCAGGTCTGGGCTCAGCTCCTCTGAGGCAGGGGACCAGCCTGGGGACTCCCCTGGGGGCTCTGAGGCCACCTGCCTCCTGTCACTCTCTCCAGGAGAGCCGGCACTGTCAGAGGAGTCCTACAGAAGGAATGAAATTTAAGCATAAGAAGCCAAGGCTGTTTGTTAAGATATTATCCCTGAGTGGGCATTTTCTAAAAAAAAATTACTCTGCAAACCACAAACCAATCTTGGAAGCCAGTGGGCCTTGAGGAGTTCTGTGTTTTCTCTTCCTGTGGTCTTTGGGGCGCTGCTTTGCGCGACTCCAGGAGCGTTGATAACTGAATCAATGGCTGTTTGGCTCTGATTTATTGAGCTCCGTTGCCTAAACCTAACTAGCATGTTTCAGAGCCCTGAAGAGCTTCCGAGTCCCCGGCTTCGAGGCGGGGACTGATCACACAGCTGCCCTGAGCCAAGCGGACTGGGGGCTGCAGGGAGAGGCTGAACGGATCTCACCGACGGCACCACATCCCGTAAAAGGAACAGCCAGACGGGCTGACCAGGCAAGTTGCTGGTGTTTGGCTGCCCTAAGGCCCAGCCCTCAAAGTGGGGACCCTTCCTCCCAGCCCCAGAAATGGACGACCACAAGGGTCTGTGGTGGGGATCCCACTCCCCCTCTTGGTAGCAGGTGACTTGCTTTTCTAGAAGCCTCCATTCCCTTCGCTGGAGCAAGGGGCTGCTGAAGACACAGCAGAGCAGGTGGGAAGGAGAGGTCTGTGGGAAGGAAGCACACGAGGGGCGCAGTTGGCCGGCTTTGATTGTGTAGAGGAGGCCCAAGGGTCCAGCATGGAGGGGCTGCTCTGCAGGGGGGTTGGGGGCTGGAGAGAGGGGTAGGGGGGACCCGCTGGTGGCCATGGAATCACAGTATTTGTCCTTTGGTGTGTGGCTTCTCTCATTTAGCATAACGCTTTCCAGGTTCCTCATGCTGTCCCACGCGTCAGAACGTCAGCATTTTTATTGCTAACAAGCACTCCACCCTCTGGATGCGCTGCGCCCTAAATGTCCATTTGTCAGTTGTTCCTACCCTCGGGCGATTGTGCAGAGTGCCGCTGTGACCCCTCATGTGCCTGTTACGGCGTGAAGGTAGCTTTTGAGTTTTCGCAGCTACATATGTAGGCGTGGGACTGCTGGGCCCCTTCCAAAGTCTACGTGTAACGTTTTTGAGGACGTTTTCCACATGCTGCTTTTATAGCCCTGCGTCTGAGTGAGAGGTCAGGGGCACAGGAGGCTAGAAGAGGGAGCCGCAGTTGGGGGTACAGAGCCAAGAGGGGCTGCAGGGCCGGAGAGCCCTGAGCTGACCAAGCGCTCCTTCGCCAGCAGCCTTGAGCCCAGACCCGCATGGAGCCCTAGCGGTGAATGGTGGCAGGAAGAGCAGTGCCTGTCCTCTCTGTCCTGCCTTGGGGACAGAACGGGGCCAGAGTGGGGCTGCCCATCTCTCCCCGCACCCTGTCACTGGTGGAGGAGCGGGCCAGCACAGGGCCTGGGCCCGGGGACAGGAGTGGTCAGCCTTCTCCCACGCACCCCTTCCTACCTGTGGAGCCCACTCGGTCCCCGGCCCCCGACCTCACCTCTCAGCGGCCTCCTTCATGGCCTGTGTCTCCTGGGCCACTTGTTCCTCCAGGTAGATCAGGAGAGAAGGAGACGCTATGGAGCAGACTCATCAGGATGTGATAGAACCTCAGCCCATCTCAGGGTCAGAGCTGGGGACAGATGGCAGCAGGTGTCCCCTGCTTCAGCCTCCCAGGCACTGCCGCTCTTTCTGGGGGTGACTTGTGGATGCAAACCCAGCATTTCCCTGGGGACCCCAGGATGGGCTAATGTTAGCTTTTTCTTTGGAAGTCTCTGGCGTTTTAGTTAAAGGAAGTCTCTCAGCGAAGCTGTTAGTACAGTACGTGGCAGGGATGGGCTCGATGACAGATCATTTGAACCAGAGAGTCGTGAATGGCATCCCTTGCTCCTAGCAAGAGCGCTTTTGAAGAGAAACGATTAAAACAAGGGAATGCCCTGGGCCGGGCCAAGCCGTCTGAGGGCCGGGAGGCAGCGTGCTAGGTCAGGTCTAGGGGTTCACAACCCCTGCGGGAGCTTTGGGCTGGCTTGTGAGGGCGTCAGGCGGGCGTGTGAGGAGCCGGGCCCTGGGGCAGCCCTGTCTGAAGTGCCCCTTCTCAGAGGCTGTGATTTGGGTGGGCAGAGGCCCCTGGAGGAGCTTTCTGGAAGCGGGTGAAGTCTACCCAGGAGCACATGTTGGCGCTTCTCCAGACCAGCAGCCACTTTGCTCTTAGATACAGTGACCAACCATCCTGCTTGGCCCAGGGCACAGGGAGCTCTTGGGATGCAAGCCTTTCAGTTTATAAAGCAAGCCAGTCCCAGGTAAAGCTGCTAACCCTGACTGCAGAGTACTGGGCGGCAGTACCTCGTGAACCCTGCCTAGGGGGCGCTGTCACCCCATTGGGAACAGCTAACTCCGTTCTTATCTCACTGGTGTATGTCTTTCCCTGTGCTCATGGTTCATTTTCCCTTCACGTTTTAAAAAGTATAAATATTTTCGTTCCCCCTTAGCTTTATTGAGGTACAATCAACATGTTGCGTAAGTTTGTGATGATTTGATACATGTACGTATTGCAAAATGATTACAATTAGGTTAGTTCCGTCACCTGACACAAATACAGGATCAAACAGAATTAATGCCATAATGTCATAAGGCTTTGTCTCACATGAGATGGAACATTTCACCTAGAATCTCATATAGCGTGCGTGGGTGTGGTATTGTTATGTTACAGAATTATACTTATGCTTTTGTGATCAAAGATTTGGTATAGATGACCAGCTCATACGACAGGGGCATTACTTCTGCTGGAACCTGTATTTTGTTTGGTAGTGATCCTTTCAACTTTTAGTCTTGAAAATTCTCAAACTTATAGAGAAACTACAAGAATAGTACAGTAAACACCAGTAAATACCTAGAAAGTCTTCCTTTCCTCTTCTTTCCTTTTTTCATAATCTTTTAAAAAATATATATTATAGATTCTAAAAACTATTTTTTAATTTGATATATTATAATAAATTATTATTATTCTTTCTCCTTCTCCTTCTTATTCTTACTTCTTCCTTCCTCCCTCCTCCCTTCTCCTTCCTCCATCCTCCCTCCTCCCTTCTCCTTCCTCCTTCTTCCTTCTTCCTTCTTTTTTATCAAATTGTCCCACATTTGACCAGTGGGAACTCCTTTGTATGGGCCTCTGTGTCATTTTGACATTTCCTCTTTGGTCATTGAGCATGTGTTTACTTTCTGTCACAAGAAGATGTTTCAGGCTTAACTTACACTTTTCCTGTCTTAGTCCTGGAATTAGCTTTATCTCCAAGGAACCCAGGGCCCTTCCAGTGGGGAATGGTATTTAGAAACCAAGATCTGAGCTCTAGGTGACTGGAGTATCATCGCTTGTAGGCCTTTTTAGTGAAAGGAACTAGGCACTATAGATTTGTAAGACCATAGGTATACACTGATATGTCTAATTCAAATCTGATGGCATAGATTTTTCTTCACCTTCCCCATTCTATATTTGTATCTGCCCTCTCCACAGTCAAAAACCCTTGTCCCCAACAACATCAACTGTTTACTCATTGGTTTTATCCTTCAATACATTAAAAAAAAAAAAAAAAGTTTCAGAATTTTACCACCAATACCTCTACCAAGAGCATACCTACTACATTAAGTTCAAGATGTCTTTGTAGTTCTCGTTATAATTAGAAAATAATCATATTAAAGATATACAGTCAGAATACTATGTCCAAAATTACTTAAATAAATGATATTCTTTGTGTGATTATATTATACCCACCACTCATATAGTGTCAATAAGGTTTATTTGCTTCTTTTTAAAAGTCAAATTTGGGGTTTGCTTTTTAAAAAATCCTTTGGATTTAATTTTATTTTTGGATATATAAAACACTACAAATCAAAACTATGTAAAAAGGTAAATTCATAGATCTCTCAACTACTCTTCCCACCCCTCCATATTGCCCCACTCCATTTTTTATTAGTTTATCTAGTTTATTGCTCTTGTATTTATTTTTTGCAAAGCTAAGCATACATATACGCATATGTATATTTCTTCCTTTCTACACAAAATGCATAATGCATTTTATAGTCTCTTGTATTTGGTTTGTTTTTTTTAATAACATATATCCTGGAAATAGCTCCATGTCAATTCGTAGGGATTTTCTTCATTCACTTCTGTGGCTTCACACAATTTCCTGGAATACATATACCATAGTTTATATTCAACTAGCCTTTGAATGATTATTTATGTTGTTTCCAGTATTTTGCGATTACAAATAACTCCACCTTCTGTGTTACTTCATATTCATAGGTGGATTCCTAGATGTGGGATTGCTGCGTCAAAGTATAAACCCATATGTAGTTGTGCCTTCCCCAGGGTAGTGCCAACTGATGGATTTTCCCCAAAGTGGGTTGTGAAAGAATCCATCACCTCCTTGGCAGCCACAACGTTGAAGCTCTGGTGGGTCTTGTGGGACACAGCCCTGGCACTGAGCAAATCCTCACATTAACTCACCTGTGTCCTGCAGTCACAGGTCACCTGTCACAAATACACCCCTGGAGGATCCTGGGAAACGAGAGAGCCTCGTGGCAGAGTCCCTCCCATAACGGTTTTTTCAGTCTTTTCAGCAGCCTTACCCGCGTCTCGATCTTACCCACGCTTTTCCCTGCTCCACAAAAGCTTGCTGTTCCCCCAGCTTCCAGCCAATGGCATTCATAATTCATGATGATTTTGGACAAAAATGAAGCTTCAGTCTAGGCTGCCTTTCCATCTGACTTTCTTGGGAAACCTCAGATGATCTTTTCCAATTGAGTTGAATCTCATAACCCAGAAAAACCCCCAGTGCGGAGCACACTTTGTACATGAGGGGAAGAAAAAGGTCCCCTTTGTGTCTGCCTGGAGATGGCCCCGAGTTGGGACAGGGGCCAGCTGTCTTTGCTCAGGGCCAAAGTTCCAGATGGAAAGTCCCCGGCTCCACCCAGCTTCTGGGCAGCTGGGGCCCCGTGGGCTTGGAGAGACCGAATTCTATCCCTCTGTACCGACAGAGGTAGTGTGCACATAACAGTCCTGCAGGGGCCACAGCCGGATGTCAGCCGTGGTTGGTCACCTCTGGGTGGTGGGTTCCCAGATTTCATTTTCTCTTTTATGCTTATTGTTCTTTTGTTGCTGTTTTTTGAAAGCAATCATGTTTCACTGGTGTCATTTGAAAACATTTTATTTTAAAATATTAGCTAAAAGGTCACGAACTTCTCCTGGCCCACATGGGCCGTGAGATAGAAAAAAATAGATCCATTGAAAACCCGCAAGTTGGGGAAGCCGGGATGGCTCAGTGGGTTACGTGCTCACTATGCAGCCCTGGGGACCGAGGATCAAATCCCAGCCCCAGCCCATGCGGACCCATATGCTGAACTGGGGAGTGCCCCCAGTTCGGTTCTCACCGGGGTGAGACCCCGGCCCGGTTCCTGCCCTGTGCAGCCCTGCGCCCACCTGTGGAATGAAACTATGTGGGAAAACCAAGGATGTGCAACTATGGAGACTGTTCTGAGCCCTCCCCTTTTTCTCTGTCTCTGTATCTCTCTCTCACTCTCTCTGTCAAAAACAATAAAAAATAAATCTTAAAAAAATTTTAAAAATAAAAAAAATTAAAAGCCGCAAGTTTCCACTATGCATCAGTTCAGGTCGAATTACTAAGTTGGTAAAGCAACCCCCTCCCCACAGCAGGATGCAGCTTTCGGTCCCCTGCCATCTCTGTCACATCAGCAAGAAAACGTCCTTGTGTATCTACCCCGTGCCTGCACCTGTGCTGGAGGGGACCATGATGCATTGCTGTCCCTAAGACGGTGGACGTGCACAACCCATAATCATCCATAATGAGTTGTATAGAGTCCATGGAGAGGGCCCAGAAACATGCCTGGCATCTGGTAAGTGCTCTGTCAATATTAGCGTTTGATGTTGGCACCTTATACCTGGACCAGCCCAGCCCCAATTGACTGGAAACTGTATTTGCTCCTTTTCTGTCTGCCCCCAGAGACCCAGCTCCTTCAGGGCAGGGGCCGTGATTTTTTCCTCCAGGCCTGGTCCATACTTATGCCCTTAACACATGCTTGTTTTCGTGCATAAATAAGTGAATGAATGAATGAACGAACTCCAGCCATCTAAATCTATGAACTCAAAATGGCTTCAAAATCAGAGCACTGATCAGATTTGCAAAGAGGCAAGTGACCTGGAACAGGCTGAGAGGTGGCCACAGCCTTGGGACAGGAGTCGAGTAACGCTCGCCCTGCACGGGCAGGCAGGTGGGCTCAGGGAAGGGCCGCCGTTCTGAGCTCCCTCCGGGCAGCTTGAGGGCCTTTGCTGGGGACTGACATTTTGTGCCCAGACGTGAAATTCCTTGGCCCCAGCCCACAGCTGAATGTATTTGCTCTAATGAAGTGTTTGCTGGACTTGGTTTGCCTTCTGATCTCACGCACACACACCGGCCAGTTTGTTTGGAGAGCTTCAGTTTTAAGAAACAGCAACACAGTTTAGGAACCAAATCAAATGGCGAGAGGCTGGATGGGACTCGGTGTGGCCTGAGCCAGAGCCTTTGCTCTGGCCACCCCAGCCCCGCTGACCATGGGCTTGCCTGCAGGATCATGGGATGTGTGCTCGCATGCCAGTGTGGGGCTGGAAAACAACAGGGTGTCTTTGTCCTTGCTCCCCAGATTGTTCTTTTTACACATGGCTGACACACCTTGGCCAGCTGAGCAGGGAAGGCTGAAAAGTTTTATTTATTTTCCAAATGTACAGAATTTCTGAGGAGAGGCTGATTCTGAAAAGCATCTGCCTGGGAAATGCGTACACTCTTTCGCAAAGCTTTCTGCCTCACTTGGGCAAGCTGCGAATCGTTATCAAGAGCTGGTTATGAGTAATAGCCATTTGTCAGGGCCAGCATTGGTGGAAAGCTTCCTTTATTGAAGAAACTGGGTTAAGCATCATCTAATGTAATGCTGCAAGGGCTCTAGTATATTGGTTTCATCAACCCACTTTCACAAGTGAATCAGAGAGGGTGGGTGACTTACGCTAGGCCACACAGCTAGGAAGGGATGGAGCTGGGATTCAAACTTATACCCCTTAGCCTCTCTGGTCTCTACTCCCTGCCCTCCAGGGCCTTGCTTTCCGGTGGAGGAGACAGAGGGTAGGTGAGGCCCAGAGCATTTTCCTGATATGTGTTGCATGCTGGGTACTGGGCAAGTTCTGCCTTGAACTGTGGTTATGCCTGTCTGCTTTTCTCCTTCCCACGGAGGCTGGGAGCTCCCCCAGGGCTGGGTTCGTGTCTGGCTCGACTCTGGGTCCCAGCAGTGAATGGGAGAGTGGATGGGAACAAACGAAGGAGAGGATGAAAGCATGGCTCCGTGTCGTGGGTGACCTGGAGTGGGATGCTTCTGGAAACGTTGTGACTTTAACGCAAACCTCAGGTATAGAAGACAGATGGCGTGGGGCCCTTTCCTTGGCTTTTTTGTAGAGCAAGTGCTTCACCTCCAGGTAGGCAAGCTGGCCAGCTCTGGGTGACGCCCAGCTCTGCCCCTTCTAGCTCCAAGACTCCCAGCAAGCGCCTGGAGCTCACCACCGTCCATGTCCCCACTGAAATATAGGCCGGCATTAGTGCTTCTTAGCGAGAGGGCTGTGAAAATGAAATGAGAATATTTACACACAATAGGTAAAGGACAGCTACTGTGATTGCTTCCTGCCAGAGTCAATTTCACTTAACAAGCTGATTCTCAAAAGTTAAGTAACTTGAGGGGTGGGTACCCGGGGGTTCATTATATCACTCCTCTGCTTTTGTGGACGCTTAAAATTTTTCACGGTGAGACATTGTAAAAACAAGTAATAGAAATTTAAGGAGTTGGCTTTGTTTAGGAAACCCCCTGCAGATATATCATGAGACAGACTGCAAAAGGTGCATGCAATTTTTAAATAAAACACAAACTTTGAAGGAAATGAATGGTTTGAAGTAGCCCCTTTAGAATTACGACCTCGGGCCGAGGCTGCGTGCAGAGGGTCTCATTGAGCCATAGACTTTCTCATCTTAAAAAAGTCAGGAATAGTGATGCTTTCGCCCAGTGCAGTCTGATTCCAGTGAGAGCAGAGATGAGAGGGTGCTTTGTAAACTGTGGTTCTGCCTTCCCTTCCGTGATCTGTTCATTCATTCAGCGCATTTCTCTGAGGCCCCACTAGGTGCCAGGTTCTGGGCTAAGCAGTGGGACACATTCCTGCACAACTCTCCATGGGGGCTGGGCAGCTCTGGGCACCGTCCTGAGATCAGACTGCCCAGGTGCAAATTGCATCTCAGGTACACATGGCAGGTCTCGGTGTCCTGTCTGTAAAATGGGGACAGTAGTAACATCTGTTCCTTATTCTGCATGACATCAAGGAACAGGGGACAGTTGGTCAGGTTGTGAACTGCTCAACCATGTGCGGCATCTTAGACATTGTAGATCTGCATTTTTTTTTTTGCCTCCATTTTCTGGCTGATGAAATGCGTGTAGTGTTGTAACTAAGTCAGGATAGTCAGCTGGTTTTCCAGCAGCTAGAAAGCGAAGTGTCTTGAGGAAGAGGCTCCTTATTCTAATTGTAAGTGCATCACACCTTGGAGGCCTAGGAGTGGGGGCATGGGATGGGGTGGACGGGGTGAGCCTGGCAGGGTGGGTGGGGCCCCATCCTGCAGGGCCTCACGGGCTTGGAAACCCAGTTAGCATTTGAGTGCAGTTCCAGGGCGAGTCTTTGGCGGGTTTGGACAGAGGGAAAGTGGATGGATCTGGGCATGCCCCCCACCCTTCAGGAGGCTGGGCGGATGGAGGCGCTGGAAGGCCAGCGAGCAGCCCCAGCTGGGGAGCGCTGAAGGAGGTGGTCTGTCCAGGGGCATGGTGGCCTCTGTGCAGAGAAGTGATGCTTCTCAGTCACTTGTTGATGAGGAAACAGGCCGAGGGAAACTAAAAACCAAAGGGAGATGTGGAGAAGGGCAGGGGACTTCTCAGCTATGTGATAGCCACCGGCGGTTGTTCGTTTTGGTTGTTTTCCTGGTTCCCGAAAGTCCTTGCTGACCGCCCACGTCTCTGTCTCTTCCCTTTGATCAAGATGCCTGTGCTTTATTCCTAGACAGCCGGGAGTGCTGTCCAGGCTGGGCGTCCGGTGCGAGCGCGTGAGTCTGGGATTTCGTAACGCAGGCAGTGAGAATAAGCAAACCTCAGAGGCTGGGACTGGAGCCGGCGGAGGGTTAGCCCCGGTGCCGGGCTCAGCTTGTGTCAGCCCCCGCTGCCATCAGGGGTGCTGAGCTGGGCCCTGTCACAGCCCTCCACCCCACTGTCTCGGTTGATCTTACAGCTACCCTGTGCGGTGGGTGACACCACTGTCCCCATTTTGCAGGGTTGAGGTGGAGGCTCTGGGGTCCAGGGTCACCCCAGCCTGCCTGATGCCAGAGCCCTCACCTGCCCCTGCCGTTCACAAGCTGCTTCCTGATGCGCCCTGGCCTCCTCTGCCCAGTACACCTGGCAGACAAGCCTCCGTTTTTATTTTGTTGTCTTGGAGTTGGGCTCTTCATCTGGGGTCCTCAGGTCCTCGACTGGGCTTCAGGGTGCTGAGACCCTGGAATTGTACCGGGGGTGGGGTGGGGGGGGGGAGTATAATTCTGTGCATAGTTTTCAGAAGAGTCACAGCTCTCAGGGGTTTGTGATATTCTTTCCCCCCAAATAAAGTTAGAGTACTTCTGGCCAAAAGGATACATTTGGGCTGTTTTGTTTCCTGCACGTTTAGAACAGTGCCTGGTACATGCTCAACCCTCAACAAGTATCTGTGGAAGGAGTAAGTGAATTTCATAATTAAGGGCCTGATCCAACTGTTCTTCCTGGGTCTGTGGCTTGCAGAACTGAAGGCCATATTTTTTATGGGCTCTTAGGAAAGACTTACAGTTCCCCTCAGGTAACCTGCCCACCTTACAGGTGACAAAACTGAGGCACAGAGACGAGCTCCCAGGCCTGGGCTTAGGAACCTGGTGACCTAAGACAGTGCAGTCTGCCCTGGCAAATGCTGTGACGATGGGCTGCCACCAGGAAGAACACACATAACCACAGACGAAGCAGGCCCAGCAGCCTGCCTCTATCTAGGGCACACGCGTGTGGCAGCTCTAGGATTGTGGGTAACCAGCCAGCACCACTAGAAGGGACATTTGATGTGTGAAGGGTTTTTGCTGGCATTCGAGGCTACAGGCGTCTGGATCCACGCAGGTTCATCTTCGCACAGTGCAAAATTCTCTCTCTGCCCTGTGCAGAATTCCAGGAAGTCAGAGAGAAGAAATTCTGGAAGTCAAGTCATCGTGACGTGGATGGCATGGTCTGCACGCCCCACAGGGACAGACACTGCTAGTCATCACTGTAGCCATTTCCACAGGGCCAGAACAGGCCTTCTGCCATTCCCAGCCATCACCTGTCCATCACAGCACGAGCCATCGGGTGTGGGGTCTCTGCAGAGGTGGGCACTGAGGGCTGAGCCGAGCGGGAATGCAGGATGCTGGTGTTTGACCCTGGCTCTGTCATTGATTGTGTGACTTGAAACAAGAGATTTAGCTCCTCTGGGCCCGTTTCCACTCCATTATTTGTTTACTTGACCGTTCACGCATTCCATCAACAGATATTTATTGTGCCCTGGCTGTGAGCCAGGACACCGGGCTGTGAGCTGGAAAAGGCGAGAGAAGTTTTTCTCTGTAGTGTGAAACCTTTTGGTTATACGTTGTTGCGGCCCCTGTAGAAGCTCTCCTGGCCACATGATCATTTCCCTTTTTCTTCTCTGGCAATGCAATGCCTTCTCTCACTTTGCACTGCCCTCCCTGCGATGTGGCTTCTAGAATGTCCCACCTTCTTAGGAACCAGGAGCTTGCGGGGCCAGAGTTGGAGCAATTCTAAGAACAGCGCAGAGACAGTTACCATAGGCGTTGGCTCTGCTGTTTGAACTACATGCACAACATATTTGGATAACCCTGTTACCTGAGCAGGTATTTCCAAAGTTAACATTGCAGGCCAGAGCGATTGTGATGTTCTGAGAAATAATTGCCTCCAGCCCTTGAGTTTTTCCCCTGGAAGAGTCATGCGGCAGCTCGTGTTATTATATATGTCAAGTGTGTTTTGCAATGTTTATGGAGAGGCGGGTTCATACCAGATGGTGTGGAAATTCCAGGGAAAAGGATGTATAAAGTAGGTACCATGATTCGTCACCGAGGCTGGATATTGAAAACATAGTAAAGGTTAGAGGTCAGGGACCCAGATGTGTCCTGGTAAGTTTGTCTTAGCTCATCTGATACTTGTTCTGTTTTAAAGGAATCACGTTTATGATACTCAGTTTATGGACAAAATTCTGGTGGCATTTAGTCAAGCTCAAAGTAGCTTTTACTGGAAGCTTCCTATGTAAAAGCTCAGATTTGGATCAGTATCAATATTTCTCAAGCTTCAAAAAAAAAAAATCTTAATAAACATGAAAAAAAGTCACCCCCCCCCCCCCCCCCCGTATCTTCTATGTTTCTTCACCAGCCAAGACAATTTTACCTGGGTCCCTTCTGTAGTTTATAATGCATGAGAAATAGGCCTTTTGTGGTCTGAGTTTGCAAATGAAAGAAGTAGTTCCGTTTAGCGCAGTGTATGTAGTCCAGCCGTATGCTGGGTGTTCTACCTGTACCATCTCCCATCATTACTGTATCTACGATTATGGACCCTTTCTACAGGTGAAGAAGCAGACCCAGAGACATGTCCCCAGGTCACCTGAGGGGCCAGGGAGTAGCTCAGCACTGATGTGACCCCATGTGATCCCATGCTCTGCCCCACTCTGCTTTCTGCTGCTGTACTTTGCCTGTCCTGGTCCCCACATGTGCCCGGGATCAGCACCCATCAGCTGTTCCATCTCAGCTGGGGGCTGAAGGGCTCATCCCCTCCCCCTGCCCTCCCCCGGCCCCCAACCTGTGCAATGTGTCCAGCCCTCGTTACCACCGGCGGTTATGCAGGTGACAGGGGGTCCTGGCTGCCTGGTAGTGTTTGGCTGGGTCGGCCTCTGGGTTCCGGCTCCTATGGTGTGAATTGATATTGGAGGCGGAGGCTGTGTCTTAGTTTGGGGGCTGAAGAGCAGGCAGGGCGCCTGTTGGCAGGGAGGTGTCTTTGGGCAGGCAGGTGAAACAGTGAGAAAGGTGAGGGCCTGAAGCTGAGGGGGTTGTTTTCCTTCCGTATTTGACAGTCTGTGCCAGGCCGGATGCCAGAGGCTGTGGACATGGCTGAGCTCCCCTTGGCGAGCGGGCAGCTAGAGGTGGAGACGGGCAAACTGACGTTGGAAAGACCCAAGTTCTAGCCTCCAAGTTCCAGTCTCAGTTCTGCAGCTTCTTCGTTGGGCGGCCTTTCTGGGCTTTGACCTGGTCATCTGTGCAGTGGGTTAGTGCTGATACACACTACCCCCAGCGTTGTTGTGGCAAGAGCTATGAGAGGAGCACGCGGAGGGGCCTGTGCTGTCTTGGAAGACTGGACGGTTTCCTGGAAGAAGTGACATCTCAGCGGGGACCTGGAGGAGGGGCTTACCTGACAGAATGCATGGACACGAGTTCTCAGTGAAGGCTTCAGCTCTTGGGGGACCTGCAGACAGGCCCGTGTGGCTGGAGTGACCAGTGTGAGGGGACTGGGAGGTGGTGGCTTGGCTCTGCATGGAGCCTCCTGCTGGGACTCAGGTGTCCAACTGAGATCTGTAATTGGCATGGGTGGAGGGCGGGGACACCTGGCTGCCCACCCACATCGATCACAGGAAGCTCTGTGAGGAGGGGTCTTCACAAGTCTGAGCAAGCTCTGATGGCTGGGGACTCCTCCTCCCCCCACCAGCAGTCAGGGCGATGTCCCTGTGGTGGGTGGGCTTCGTCCTCTGGGCTGGGCAAAGCCTGTTGAGTTCTTGTTTGACTGAGTCGGTCCATCCCCCATCAGGTGTGTACTGAGTGCCTGCTGTGTGTCAGGCACTCTTCCAGAGACTAGGATGCAGAGGTGAACGTCACAGCCCAGGGCCCTACCCTCACGGGGCTCACTTCCTCGTGGGGATGGGGCTGCAGTCTTAGCTAGAATGGTCCGGAAAGGTGACATTTCCTGAAGTGAGTGAGGGAGCAAGCCATGTGATTCTCTTGGGGACTGTGTGCCAGGCAGGGTGACCAGCTGGAGCAGGGGTCCTGAGGTGGGAGCAGATTTGGCACGTTCAGGAGGCTGACGTGTGTGTTTTGGCTCGAAGGATGGGAGAATGGTAGGAGCGAGAGTCAAGAGGCATCAGGAGGCCAATTCCTGCAGGACCAGGTCGCAGATAAGTGACGCCCTCTCCCTGGCTCCTGGGAAGGAGACTGTTGCAGTGGAGGTGGGAGCTGTTCTTTGAGGTTGAGTGACAGCCGAAGGGCCTGAATCCCAGGCCTGCTGCTAATAGCCGGAGGAAGCTGGGGCAGCGCCTGGAGCTCCGTGTGCTTCCATTTCTGGCAGGGATCTCGTGAGAATTAGGTGAGACCTGGCTGAATGTGTCCTCCCCAGGGCGATTCTTAATGACCACGATGATTATTAAAGCCACGAGGGTGATCCCAGGCCAGAGTGTGCCTGGCCTTTCATGATAACGAGAGCTGTCTGCTCTCTGCCCACCGCATGGGGCCAGCCTGTCATGGCCCACCCTCCTCATGTGCCCTCATGTCACTGGGGCTGAGGGGCCGTGGAGGGGGCAGGCGGCACCCAAGCTCTTTCCCCGGTGGCCTGCAGGAGGGTGGGGGCCGCGGAGTTCCTGCTGGTTCTGACAGGCTGCCAGAGATCAGGACCCTGATGGGGAGGGATAGGGGTGCCATGAGGACACTGCTGAGGGCCACCCAGGCCAGAAGTGGGGAGGCCCAGGCTGCGGGTGCTGGCAGGACCAGGAAAGGGGTACCCCAAACACCAGACACATTGTGAGGTGTTTGAAATCCCAGCACTTCAGCGGATGGATGGCAGGGATGGAAAGCATTCCGGCGGGAGAGATGGAGCCTTGGAGGCAGCAGGGCAGGGCAGGGCAGGGCAGGGCAGGGCAGGGCAGGGCAGGGCAGATTGGCAGAGTGGACTGAGGGGCAGGACAGGAGCTGGAAGACCCCGGAGGGAGCCTTGCAGACATGCCCAAAGTGAGAGGTGATGGGCGCTGGACGAGATGGTGGCCATGAGGATGGACAGGAGATTCTGAGGCCACCTGGGCAACACTTGACTTGGATATTGACCAAGGTGACCAGACGTCCCGCTTTTGGCGGGACAGTCCCGATTTTTTAACAATTTGTCCCGCGTCCCGCGGTATTTTTAAACAAGTCCCAATTTTTGGAAAGAATGCACGACAAGCTAGGGAACGGCGGGAGATAGACCAAATTTTTAATCAACCTCCTCCCTCCCCCCGGTCAATGGTGTCCCGCTTTACCAATGTTAAAATCTGGTCACCTTATTTATTGACTGAACTTGGATGAACATAGAAGGAGGAGTGGACGCTGATGCTGAGGTGTGTGTGGCTTGGTGGGTCGTGGTGCCTTCCCTGAGATCCTGCAACCAGGAAGGAGGGCAGGAGAGGGTGAGCTGGGCTTCGGTGGAGTGGCGAGGGCCCAGGGGCACCCTAGGGAGACTCTCAAGGGGTCTGGAGGCCTGGGGGTAGGTCCAACCCTGGGATTGGAGGTGGGCTTCTCCGCAGACAGAGGGAGGAGCCGCCTGAGTGCCGAGCTGCCTGGGCCACAGGGAAGCGGGAGGGGACAAATGGAGAGGTGTGTGGAGATGTAGAATACCTTGGGATCCTGGGGGTGGGGGCCGTGTCCTAGGTTTCCCTGGACTGGAGCCTGGAAGGATGCCTGGATGTGGGCAGGTGGAGGCAGGAAGAGAAGCAGCTGGTGACCATGGCTTAGGAAGGCTGGTGGAGGGAAGGCTTCTTGGGGGAGAGACTGCAGAGAGGACGGATGGGGCTCACTGTTGTCAAAAGCGCTGAATGTCACACTGAAGGGTTAGGGCTCTTTCTCATAGAGGAGGAGACACTCAATCAGAACCCAGTTCCTTAGGAAACGCTTTTTGGCCTCACTGCCCAGGTGTGTGTCCAGGTGGCACTGATGCTCAGTGGACAGAGTGCTGGTGACTGTCCCTGCCCTCTCCCATTCCAATCCAAGCAGCCTCTGCCTGGCTGGCTTCACTCAGTGGGGATTTATGAGCAGAACGGGGCAGGCAGCTGTAGGGTTGGTGTGGGGTCTGGGTCGGCCCTTCCGCTCTCCATTCTGCGCTTGCTCAGCCTGGCTGTCACCCAGACAACTGCCTCAACCCTTCCCCTGCCTACGTTCTGCTGCCACATGCCCCTGGCCTCCAGGCCATGCCTTGGGTCTGCCTCTGAGATGGAGGGGTGTCGGAGCAAGCAAGCAGCCTTGGTAGGGAAGGGGCACTCAGTGGGAAAACACCGTTCTCCACTCCAGGAGTGCCCCCTGCCCACTGCCCTGCACAACTGGTCACTGTCCACTTATAAAGAAAAAGTGTCTTTGAGTTTATCATATCTAATAGTTCTTGGGCTGTTTACCGTGTGCCAGACAGACCCCACACAAAGCATGTCATATGCATGGTCTCATCTAATCCTCTTCAGTCTTATGATGTAGGTGTTCCTGTTATACCCGTTTCACAGGTGAGGATACTGAGGCTCAGAGAGGTTAAGTAATTTGCCTGTGGTCTCACACACAGCCACACACGGTACATTTGGGGGTGTTAATGCAGGCAGGTAGAGGACAAGTTCATCCTTTTAACTCATCACCCTACAGTCTCTTTCTGCTCAGAGCCTGGGCTCTGGGCTCTGCCCACAGCCCTCTGCCCAACCCCTCTTCCATAACCAGCTGCCATGAAGCCTCCCCTAGGTGCCCTTTGGGAGCTGTGGCCCATCTCAGGGCTGGAAGGGTAGGTGGTGGGTGTGACCGGGGTGAGGATGCCAGCTGGGGCTCATCACTCTTCTCCCCTCAAACCTGTTTCCTTATCTGCAAAAACGGACCAGTCGTTCCCACCCCTTAATTATGCAAAGAAAATGACATAAGGCTTTTAAGCACTTAGCATAATCATAGTGACAATGAAAGGCCCCAGGAACGGCCGGCGCTCTTTGGAGTCATCACTGCCCTGGTTGCTGCACAGCTGACCAAGAAGCCACCTGGTGCCAGGCGCGCGCGTATGTGTGTGTGTTGGTGCCCGAGGACAGAAAGGATGAATCATGGACCCTCTGAGCTCTGATTATTAATGTTATTCTCAGACTTTTAACGAGGGCCTGGGTGGGAGTTCATATATGGAATGCGCGAGGCAGCCTCCGCCGAAAGCGCCCGAGGGGACCCGAGTTGCCATGGAGTCCCACGGGCGGCCTGGAGGCGAACGCCTGCAGCGGCGCGCAGGGAATGGCCCCGCGCGGGCCCTGGGTCTGCAGCCTGAGTCCCGGCCGCGCCGGTTCCGCCTCTGCGCGGGCCCTTGACAGCTCCTTTGGGATCCTGGGGCGGTGGGGGCCGGAATAAACGGGCTGGGACTGGGGCGGGCCTCCTCGGGAGAGGGGGGGGGTGCGGGGCCTGCTGCAGGGAGTCGGTACCCTGCGATTCCAAAGAGATGCGCAGCGGGGACGAGGGCGCTTGAAGTCGAGCCTGATCGCTTGCCGAGCCGTGCGCCCCACGTGCGCCCGCATCCGGCCGGCGAGGCGCGGAGCCCCGGCCACCCGCCGCTGGCGCTTAGCGGTGAGGCCCGGGGAGGAGGAGCCGGACCTCAGAGGAACGGGCTCGGGCGGGTCCTACGACGCGCCGGCTTACCCCAGCTGTTCCCGGCCTTTTCCAGCCGGTCCGGCTCGGCGGGGCGGGGCGGGGCGCGGGGCGGAGCCCGGGCTGCTGCGGCGGCCGCGTCACAGCGGTGCTCCTGCCGCCCGGCTGCTCAGACCCGGCCGGAGCGCCGCTGAGGACGCGGACAGGGACCGGCGCGGGCACGGGCGCTGCGCCGGAGGCGCCCCTCGCGGGCCCGGGCTGCGCGACCATGGCGGACAGGGAGGCTGGCGGCAGCGACACGGGGCCTCGAGGTGAGTGCCGCCCGCAGGTGCTGCAGCTGCGGCGGGGCGGGCCGGGGAGGGGTAAGACGCGCTCGGCCCGCACCCCGCCGCTGCCTAACGGGCCGCGGAAAAGTGGGTGCCCCCGCCCCATGCTTTCCAATCGGTGGGGCCGGGGGTCCAGGGGGCCCGAGGCGGCCCACCGGTCACGTGCGGCATTCCAGGCCGGGGTGCGGATACTGCGGCGGGGACCACAGCCTCCACCCGGGCACCCTGGCCGTCCCCGCCGCGGGGTGGCGCCTCTTTCGGGGCGGGGTGCGAGTGCGGGTGAGAACCCGTCCCCGTGTTCATCCTCTGCGCGCTGTGCGGGGACGCCCGCGTTTACCGGGTAAAGGGCCGGCCTCGGGGTGGCCCGTACCCCCAGGGGCTCATTAATGTGACTTAGCGAGGTGGAGGTGGGAGCCTGGGGGAAATCGAGGATTTGGACCTGTCCCCGTCTGTGCCCCGCCGAGATCGGCCCTACGCGCCCGGAGCGGGGGCTGCAGCACCGGTTTGAATTGCACCCCACTCCCCTCCACGCTTATCCTCAGGATTCGTTCTCTGGGCTGAGGAGGAGCGCCTCTGTGCCCCGGCGGGGGTGGGGAGGCAGGCAGCACCCAGTGCACCGGACGGATACTTGCATTTTGCCAATGTGCCGGGTCGGCTTTCTTTGGGGAGCGTGGCTAGGTTGACTGGGCGGGGGCGGGGGCGGGGTGAGGAGCGGTGGGGGAGGAGGAGGAGCCGCGCTGGGCGCCCTGGACCGTAAATCACAGCCTCGCCGGCGGAGCGGACGGGCTGGCCAGGATTGTGGGTCCCGAGTGGGGAAAGTTGGGTGCACGGAGGCGCCGTGCGCCCCTGACCTGCAGGGAGGTGGTGGGAGCGGCAGCTGGGGCGGCGCGTGGCCCCGCGGCTTCCCCCGGAGCAACAATTCCAGCGGCGTAGCGAGGATGAAATTAAAATGCTGGGGACATAAGGGATGGAGAGCTGGGCGCCGCGGGGACCCCAAAGCTGGGGAAACGGAGTCGGGTGGCCGCACAGCCACCTCGGGCTGTGGGATCACAGACTTGCTGTCTGTGGCCCAGCCCCCGCCCTGTGCTGAGTTCTGGAGGCACCTGCCCCCTCCCCAGCCCATTGTTCCTGCGGATCTGGGAGGGGCCTCCCCACAGGCACTGCAGTGGTGGGGAGTGCGGGGGGAGGGGGAGACTGGTTTGGCTGCTCCTGGGAGCAGCCTCGGAGGAGAGCCCAGGGCCAGGGCCCAAGCGCTGCTTAAACGCACCTCCCAGATCAGCCCCGTCCCTACCCTTCCCCGGCCGGCAAACACCGGCCATGGGCCTGAGGCTGTCTTTGTCTGAACATCAGTCAGCAACTGGATTGATTCAGTTTTTCCACCCTTTTCCTTTCAACTGGAAAAAAAAAAAATTAGGATGACAGGGAGGACTGGCTGGATTGCCAGGAGTTGCTAAAGCTCTAAGTTGGTGAAGCACTTTCTTGCCTCTGGTGCTGGGATACATGGTGAGCGGCTGTATCAAATGCCAGTTTAGCCACAGGGTTTGTCAAATCAGAAGAGTGAGCAGGGATGTGCACCCTCACATACCATGTTGTCTTGTAAGATCCGTGTCTGCTCCCCCCACACCCCCACCCCCACCCCCACGCACATTGTGTGGCTGTCCTCAGGGCTGGGGAAGCTCACCATCCAGCATGAGGCAGGTACACATGCTGGGTGCGGTGAGCCATCTGCTCTCCTGCTCACCTCTGTCTATTCTCAAGCACTGCTTCACTTCCAGGGACCTGCAGTGCAAGGCGGCCTGTGAGCTTTCCTAGCACATGGACTGGGGACATTGAGCAGGTTCTCCCTGGCAACTTCCTGCTTCTCTTTGGGCTCCCATCCCTTCATCTATACAATGGGAACTATTACTAGTATCTCATAGGAACAGAGCTTGAACACCTACCACTTTAAACATCTATTTCTAAGGGTTCCTCACTGAGTATTCTGTGCTGAATAAATGAACACCCAGTATTTTATTTTTTAAATCTTACAACAAACTTGTTACGAGCATCCCCTTTAATGGGTAGGAAATCTAAACATAGGTTGAGTGACCTCTCCAAGGTCACACATGTAGGACGTGTGGATTCTAACCCCGCCAATCGGATTCCAGGGCTCCAGCCTTTCACCCCCATTCTGTCTAACCCCCATGGGTGTGGCCAGTGATTACCATTCTCCTAGGGACATAAAAATGGTCATTCTTCCCCAGTTTATTTCAAGGATGCTCTTGGCACAGAAGGATGAGTGTCACAGGTATCAGACTGTTGGGGACTTGTGAGCAGTGGGAGCCCTGAGTGCTCAGGGGTGGGGTGTGACCAAAGGCCTGGCCATGAAACTCCCCCCTACAGATCAGGTGAGGGTGGGGTGGGAAGTGGGTGGAGGTGCCCATGGGACAGGAGTGGTGGAATGTTGGAGGAATGTTGGACGTTGTTGAGGCTGGGTGGTGAGTACAAGGCAGTTTGTTACTAGTTCATTTGCTTTGTATATGCTTGCAAGTTTCCTTTATAGACCATTTAAATGAGTTAATTTACATCAGAAGGGCCCCACCCTTTAATCTCTGGAGCTTTTGAACAGCAAACACGGAAGACTTCCAGCCCTACCCACACTGCACCGAGACCTGAGTTGGTTGACTTAGAGCCCTGGAAGGATGAGATGAACTGGGGTCTCGGGGGAGTGGCTCAGGTTTGGCTCCTATGGTGACCCTGTCAGGCTAGGTGTAGGCTGTGGAAACCTAGTGATTTGCTCCAGGTTGGGGGAGGGGTAAGAAGAGGAACAGCGGGGGGAGGGGAGTTTACCTGGGTTGGGGTGCCTCTGAAGGCATTGCTTTGGACTTTGGTGATGGGATCCTTACCATCCCGGCACTTAATCGTAATAAAAACAAACGTTTTAAACATTGACATTATTGAGGACTTGGTATCTCATTGAGCTCTGACCACATTTGTTCCCTTTTCACTGAGGAGAAAGCATCCAGGCCAGGGTGACGCAGCTGGAAAGGGCTGAGCAAGGGTTAGGAAATGGCCACACTGGACAGCCTGTCCCAGCTCCGCGTAGCATGCCGCAGGCCCTCGGGGACGTCACAGGCTGAACGCATGCGTGCATGGCTGCCCCACTTTCCTATGGCCACCAAGACACTGATGGAAGAGGCAGGGTGCTGGTTGTGGCTCCCAAAGGGGCCAAGCAGACGTTGCAGTGATGCTTTGGGTTAGGATTGGCTGTGGGATCCACATCCATGTCTATCCCTGCCTCTGCAGCCATGTCCCCGCCACTACACGGTCCCTACGTGCCCCATGTGCGTGCTTCCCATAGCCCTGTGATCTCCTTTGGCCTTCATGCAGTTCCTCCCACCAGGAACATTCTTTCTCTAGCAAACTCCTACTCATTCTTCAAAACTCAGTTCAGGTATCACTTCTCAGGAGGTGTTCCTGGACTCATTCATCTGAGTAAGATCCCACCTGTGTGGTCTGAAAGCCTTCAGTAACCGTTGGTAATTCGCTTGTGTTCACTGAGTGCATGATATTCCAGTTTTATGAGTATGTCAGATTGAACAACAACCCTATGAGTTTGGTCTTATTATGACTCCATTTTGCTAATGAGGCAATTGAGGCCTTTGAGAAATGTGGTCACTTGCCCAGCCAAAGAATCAGATCACCCAGCCACTGCATACTGGAGTAAGCATGCGAATCAGTCCTGGAGGCGAGAGCTTCTGCTCTTTTCCTCAATGCCTTTTGTCCTAACAAGGGCAGGGACTGTATTTTTTCTTGCTGTACTCTTAGCAAGAGCACATAGTAGGTGCTCAATAAATATTCTACTGGGTGTCGAGTGACTATCAGTTAGGAAGCCATGTGTGAACAGCCATGGGGAACGGAATGTGCATCCTGCCCACTCCACAGTGGAGTGGCACTTCTAGAAGCGCAGAAGCCCCCGAGTGGGAGGCAGCTGGAGGGGGGTGCAGGCCTGGCTCAGGCAGTTCCCCAAGAGATGCAGCTGACTCCAACAAGGCTTTGAGTGACGTCTCTGTCTTGTGGGGGCGACACGCTCTCTCCTGGTGTAAATAGGCCTCTTTGGCAAGGGAGAAAGCTGCTTTATGATCCCTGTGCGTAGTGAGAATGGTAGGGAGGACCAGGGGCAGTGATGAAGGAGCAGCATGTGGCAGGCAGCCAGCACCTCCCACGTGAAGGCACCTGGGGTCTGGACTTCCCCAGGAGAGCGGGGGAGCCAAGGAGCCCGCCCAGAGGTGCGGGCCTTGCTCAGAGATCAACCCTCCCCACCGCGGTAGGCTCTGTTCTTATTGCAGGTGACTCCAAACTGCTCACCTCCCCCCCAGGAGGCACAGCTGGGGAGAGGCACCCAGTGGCCTTGGAGTCCAAAGACGGGGTGTCACCTCCAGCTAAGCATGCCTTCCCCGATCTGTGAAAGGAGGGAGCGCTGCCTGTCCAGGTCTGTTGTGAGAACAGTGGAGAGAAGGGATGGGCAGGAATCTGATTCTGAATTTATGGAGGGAGAGAGAGGTAGCCTTCCGTCCTGCCTGCAGAGGCCCTCTGGGAGGGCCCTTGCTTTATGTTACCTGGTGGAGGTCCCACTGGCCTCCTTTCGGCAGGAGGGCGGGTTCTGCCCTGAGTCTTCTGACTTGGGGCTGCTTGAGGACTATGTTAGGTCCTGTAGACCCTCAGTGACTCCTCTTCCCATGGCCAGTGCCTTTCCCCCACCTCTGCAGATTCCACAGGTGGGAAGCAAGAATGATGGCAGGTGTGGGCCTGGAGCGGGCATTGTCCGAAGCTCCACGTTTCTGGCCCCTGGTTTTAGTAATCGCAGTGTTTCTCAGTCCCTGCCACCTATTAGGCTCCCTTGGAGACCATTTTAAAAGTCCTAAAGCCCAGGCCTTGTCCAGCACGGTTACACCAGGATCTCTGAGTGAACGGATTTTCACACTCGGGGCCTTAGCACGTGGTGGGGGTGGAGGGCCGGGTGCCGCTGACAGCTTACTCCCTGCTGCTGGACGAAGTCAGCAGAGTTCTTAAATGTGACCGGTAGCATCTCATTTCATCTGCACAGACACTCCCACGAAGTGGGCGATTCTACACAACGGGGAGCTGAGGCTCAGAGGAATTAGGTGCATTCCTCAGGGTGACAGAGCTGCTGGGGCTGGTGCTCACAGAGCCCAAGGCTGTTAGAGATGCCTCCGCGGTCACAGCCTGACCCCAGGCGACCATTTCCCAGCCTTCAGACACTTGAGGTTCGCCCTCCACCATATGTGCCAATCACTCAACCTTGATTATTGGTTATTATAAGAATTGATCTATTGTTTCTGTAAAAAATGTATTGAAGTCAAGCTTGTCCAACCCGTGGCCCATGGGCTGCATGCGGCCCAGGATGGGTTTGAGTGAGGCCCAACACACATTCTTAAACTTTCTTAAAACATTATGAGATCTGTTTGCGATATATTTTAGCTCATCAGCTATTGTTAGTGTATTTTCTGTGTGGCCCAAGATGATTCTTCTTCCAATGTGGCCCAGGGAAGCCAAAAGGTTGGACACCCCTGTTGTTAAATCTTATTTATATATCGGTTTCATAAAGAGAAAACGCGTGTCACTTGCCACAAAATGCATGGAAACCCAAACAAGGTTCGTACGCGGTAGGCAGACGCTGTGGCCTAGGGCAGGTGTGCTGGGACCGCTCTCGGTACAGAGGGAGACGGGAGAGAGTTTTAGCAGCATTCAAGGACAGGGGCGCACCAGACAGAGACATCTTCTCTGGGGGAGGTCCTTATCATTCCCATTCCCAGACCTCCTGGAACAGACCCTCTAGGGAAATGGGGCCTGGCCATGTGTATTTGCAAAGCCTGCCAGTGAGTCTTATGATCGGGTGAGAACTTGTGTCTGATCCATGGACCACCACCACAGTTGTCTCTGGCAGCCAAGGGAATGGGCCCTCCTTCAGGGGGGTTCTGCACTGGAATGTGCTGCTTTAGGTGGGCCGGGGGGTGGGGGTGGGGAGAATGTTCCAGTGGGATTTCACAGGGGCAATCAGTGTGGATTCCAGTCCTGGCTTTACCACTTACCAGCCATGGGATTCTAATGCTTAGCCCCACCCCCACACCTCAGTTTCCTTACCCATCAAGTGGAAATAATCATAGTACCCATTTCAGAGTGGATTTGATTTACTCCCATAACCCTTCTAAGTACTGAGTAGCTTCCCGGCTCATTTGCTATTACCTGCTTATTATTTATTATTATGAATCTGGTGGACGTCGGTGGGCAGCTATCAGCAGCATCCGGGAGGCTCACAGGGGAAAAGGCTGGCCCACAGTCCAACCACTGAAATGGAGCTGATCTCAGCCTGAGCCTCAGGCCATGCCGCATTCTTGTCCTGAAGGCTCAGAATTTTGGAAGAGAGCTGGGTGTCACGGATGTTCACCCCATTTGACTCCCAGTTGGCCCTTTGCTAAGGCTCTGAGCTCCCAGCTGGGTTTCCTGACTGGGGCACCAGTGGGGTCCAAGGTCTCTTGCATCCCTGGACTCTCTCCAGGGCTGTATCCAGATGGACTGCCAGCCCATCATCAGACAGGCTCCGCCCACTGCACTGAGACCACAGGTCTGGAGTTTTGCAGACGTGATTCTGAGCTCTGCCAGTCCTACCCCTCCTCGTCCAGCCGTGACCACGACCTGACAGCGGTGATGTCCGGTGAAGCTGATGTCTGCTCCACAGTGCCCCTTCCGGGGAACCTTGAGCTGCAGAGTATAGGCCTGGGTTTTACTCCCTTTATCTTTAGGATGGCCACACATCCTGACTTGCTGGGACAGTTCTGGTTTATGTCTCTTGTCCCAGTGAATTTATTAATAGTGACTCCATTCATTTGCTAAGTATTCCAGTTTGGAAGATAAATTATGTGGTTGTGCTATTTATTTCTGTCCTCTCCTCAGAGACCTGAGCCTCATGTGGAACGAGAGAGGCAGGAGGGTGTGTGTTTACACCTGGGCTTTATGCTCACACACTTCTGGGTTCAGATGTGTTTACTATCTGGGTGTGACATTGCTGTGCCTCAATTTCTTCTGCTATAAACAAAGAGGATTAAAAATCCTGCTCCACTGGGGCACAGTGAGAATTAAATAAGAGAGTATATGGCAGGCGCTAAGCATGAGTCTGGTACACAGAAGGTGCTCAGTTAGTGGTTGTAATTGATCATTATCATCGTGGGTTTGATTTGGGAGACATAGGGGTTAAACGTGGGATCAGAAGCCAGACTGCCTGGGTCAACTCTGGGCTGTGCCATTTACTTGCTCTAGGGCCCTGGCAAGTTACTGTACTTCTTAAAGCCTCGGTTTTCTCATCTGTCAAATACAGGTTATACTAGTCTCCTTCATATGGTTTTTGTGAGGATTAAATGAGTTTGTACAAGAAAAGCACCTAGAACAGGGCCAGCCACAAAGTAGACACAATTAATGTTAGCTGTCTTACCAGCTGTTACTGTTTTTATGAATAGCAGTCCTAAGTTACATTTTTGCAGACAGGAGGAATTATCCAGCATATTAGTTTCCTATTGCTGTCATAAACCTTGCCATAAATTCAGTAGCATAAAACACAATTTATTCTTATAGCCTGGAGGTTGCAAGTAAGTCCATACTGGGTCTAATAGAGCTAAAATCAAGGTGTTGGCAGCGCTGTGTTCCCCTGGAAGGAGGCTGCGTGGATAACCCATCTCCTCACCTTTTCCAGCTTCTAGAGGTTGCCCACTTTCCTTGACTGGTGGCCCCTTCCATCTTTACAGCGCCTCACTCCAAGCTCTGCCCCGTGTGTGACTCTGCCTGTCCTGGCTCCCTCTTGTGAGGACTTGTGTGAGGACCCCTTATGAGGCCCACCTGGATATGCAGAGTTATCTCCCCATCTCAAGCTCCTTAATTTAATTACATCTGCAAATTCTCTTTTGTCGTACCAAGTGGCATACTTAGGACACAGGCATATTTGGGGGGAGGGGGCTGTTATCTAGCCTAGGGATCTCCAAACTATGGCCCGCGGGCCTCATCCGGCCCACAAGGCCCTCTCATCCGGCCCGTGGACACCTTTTTATCTGAACAAAATAATATTAAATAAATAATTAAAAACAACATCTATGTTTTGATTCTTTTTTATTTGGACCTCGAGTGTGTAGTTGGCCCCCAAACTGCTGTTTGATAGTTAATGCGGCCCGCGGGCTGAAAAGTTTGGAGACCCCTGATCTAGCCTATCATGGCCAGAATGATTGGGGTCTTGCCTAGATTTAGGCATGTTAGTTAGAGAGTCTTTAGTCTCTCCCCAGGAACACTTTGAATGTCGAGAACTGCTCTTCCTCCGCGTTTACATCAGTCGGCTTCCTCTTGAACCTGCTGCACACGATGCCTTCCTGGAGTTTGGGCTGTTGGTCAGCCCTGGAGGGTGCTCGGAGACACTCCTACTTTCAGGGCTGCTTAACCCCTTCTCAAGGGCCTGTGGAATCACTGAGATCCAAGTTAAAGATTTATTGGCGACTCCCAAGTGCTATTAAATTATGACAGAATTAGTGACATGTCTACAAAATGTCACATTCTATTTGCTTTTGCGATGTAACAAACCAACCGGGAATTTCATGGCGTAGGATAGTAGCTGTCGTGTTTGCTCAGGATTCTGTAGGGAAGGCTTCTGCTGGGTGGGGCTTCTGCCGCTCTGGCTGGGGTCACTCATGAGGCTGCAGCCATGTGGTGGCTGAGCTGGACTGGAGAGTGCAGATGCCGTCACTCATGGCTCTGAGGCTTGGTGCTGGCTGCCCGCTGGCCTCCTTTCTCCTGGGGTCCTCTCTCGTCACCGAGGCTAGCTCAGGCTTCTGCAGGCGGTGGTCTCGGGGCATCAAGAGGAGAGGGGAAGCCGCCAGGCCTCTTGAGGCCTTCCTGAGAAGTCACACACTATCACTTCTGTGGCGTTCTTATGAAAGCAAGCCTCATGGCCAGCCCAGCCACCAGGGCTGGGGAGGCTCCACTGCCCAAGGGGAGGTGCTCCAAAGAATTTATGCTTATCTTCCATCCCACAGAGTCAGCCTGGCTAAGATGGTGAAAGTACAGACTTGACAAAATTGTGTGATGTTTTAAAACCCCTGGTAAATGAGATTTCCTCACTGCTGAAGATTTGGGGGGAGTGTACAATGTCAAGAAACCAGCCCATTGTAAATCAGATGTTACAAAGTACCTTAAAAGTAACTTCCGGTTATCTTGCACTTAAAATGATTGACTTGTTGGTCTACAGCGTGTGTCTGTATGATGGGTAGGTAGGGGAAGGGTGTTGGTATGCCTGGAAGTTGTGCTGGCTCATTGGCAAATCTTCCCAAATTCGATAGATCAGGACACGCTTTCTCATGATTTAAAGAGCAGTAGATGAGGAACTGAGAAGAAAGCTGAAAATCTATAGGTGCCCTCCCCCCCCCCCCAGCCTATGGGGAAGCTGAGGGGGCAGATGAAGGAGCTGAAGCCCCTATAAGAAAACAAGGGGTGCAGACAACACCCTGGAAGGGGCTTTTCATTGTGATGGGCATGGTCTCTATGAGGCCCTTCACCTAAAGGCCAAGCCTGGCGGGCTGTTGGACTGAGATGTCACTAGAGCCACTGCTGTTTTTGGAAGGGCTCAGGTGACAAGGTTTCTTAGGTGCTGAGTGATAGGCGCCAACCCTACTTTTCCCATGAATTCTGTTATTATTAGTGTGTGATTTTGCAGAACGTGAAGATTTTCAGGAAACTCTACTGCATTATAGTGGAGATGCCTGTGTTTCCATCTGCTGTAAGGTGAGCATCCATTTAAATATATTGGCCCCGCTACAGAGTGGGGCCCACAGGAAGAACCCCCGGCCGCTTCTCTTACCTTCACCTCATTGCTGAGCTCATTAACTGAACCTCTAAGACCGTTTTACTTCTCAGGCTTTTAGCATGCTTTTGGGGTAGTTTTGTCGACTACATTCCAATTTTACTGTCAGAAACACAGGCTCACACACTTGCCTGGTAGTCGTGAGGTCTAGGGTTTAATTCCTGGACCTGGCCTTGCAGACTCGTATGCCGAACGGTGGCTCAACTGCTAACGACCGGGATGGATCGGTGGTGAAGGTTCTCCCCTCCCACGCACGAGGCCCCTGGTTCGGTTCCTGCCGCGCATAGCCCCACATTCACCTGTGTGGAATGAAGCCACGTCACAAGTAATGATGCACAACTATGGAGACTGCTCTGGGCCTTTCCCCTTCTCTCTCTCTCTGCCTCACCTTCTCTCAAGTACAATAAAATAAATCTTAAAAAAGAAAAGAAATACAGGCTCTGGGAAGATAGTAAGTTCTGTATGATGGAACTCCTGTTCCGTCAGCCCCATGAACACCCCAAAATCTCAGAGGGAAGTAAGTGGGTTTTGCCAACATCTTTTGTTTCCCATAAACTGGCAAACAAACAAACAAACAAACAAACAAAACAAACAAAAAACTGATCTCCTTTGCTGACTCCTGTGTATTGTAAACCAGCCCCTGTGGCCTTGTTGGTTCCTCCTTGACTGGAGCAGTCATTTCTGTACCCAGACTCCTGGTTCCTGTTCCGGACGCAGAAGATGAAGTTGTCGGAGCTCCAGCCTGCTGACTCGGAGGCGTCAGGCGGGCCCCTCTTTGTTTGTTCCCCAGGTTTCTGTGCGCTGAAGGCTAACGGCCCCTGGTCATTTCCTTCCTTTCCTTTCCTTTTCTCGCTGCCCTTGAGGAAACTGTTTACAACAGCACAAGAGTCGGGAGGCCTGTTCCCAGAGCGGAAAGTTGTTGAGAAGACGGAGCTTGTAGGTGGCCTTGTACAGACAAGTGGGACCGGGGTTGTCAAAGCTCTGGGCTGGGCAGACCCTCTCATTTTTTTTTTTTTTTTGAACTGAACTGGAGGCCTCACTGCATTCGGGAAGCACACCCAGTTCAGCATATGAGTCCGCACAGGCCGGGGCTGGGATTCGATCCTCGGTCCCCAGGGCTTCAAAGTGAGCGTTTAACCCGCTGAGCCATCCCGGCTTCCCCAGACAGACCCTCTCATTTTACAGACGGACAAGTTGAGGTCACGGAAGAGAAGGGACTGCCTTCAAACACGTGGCAAAGCCGGGAGAAGCTGGCTCTGTCTCTGCACACACTTCCCTGCTGCACCTAGAGATGGCCCCAGTGTCCTCAGCGCAGAGGTGGCATGTGGATCTAAACGTCCTTACCATGAATAAATCAATACCCTGTCCCTCCCTGCAGGGGTCACGCTTGGAAGGAATGTTTGAAAAAGTAACGCTAAACTCAGAGAAATGAGGTGCCAAATCGAATTGCTGTGAATCACAGAGCCCTCAAAGGTGGGGCCCAGGCATGACTTTTCTCTTCTACTTTCTTACATGTTCTGAATTCCGGTGACACTGATGGCTGCCATCTTTTGTGCCCTTGGCAGAATGCTGGTTTTAAAAGGTTATTAAGGAGGGCTTTTGATTGTCAATAACTAAACCCTTTCTAGCTTAGAGGAAGCCAAAAAGATTTTATAGTGAGGATCCTGGGGTACTTCTGGAACGTAGGAGGGACAACCTGGGAGCCTATTTTCTCTGCACCTCCCCCAGTCTCTTACTCCTGCTGGAGAGGCCACCTAAGTGGGGAACTGAGGCTCGCTGACCTGTAGCCCAGGTGAACTTCAGAGCCAGTGAGAGGTTGCTTTGGACCATCCCGCCCCGGGGCAGCCTGAACACGATTGCTGCTGCAGGTGTTGACCCCAGGGAAGAAAAATCCCCAATTGCAGACTTCCCTGCAAACCAGTGGTGGTTATTTTAAGCCATTATATTTTAGAGTTCAAAGTATTTTTTTCTTAATAGCAGGTAATGGATGCAGTCCTATTTCCCTCTCTTTAATGAATTGAATATAATAGCAGGCAATAGGTTTAATAAAAAAGCCAAACGTCTGTCCTTGGCAAAATAAAAACTCGACAACACGATGTCAGGCCCACAGTTTGTGGGAGGTTGTACTGCTTGGTAAATTGAGGTGCTGCGGAACCTCAGGACTCGTGGAGATTTGAGGGAGGAGTGTTCATGCAGATTTGGGTCTTGATCAGCCATTCGCACTTGTTAGCGTGACTTCGATGATCAGGGTGAGGAATGGTGAAAGCTGGAGGGTGCAGAGGGGGGCTCTGGGTGTCCTGTGAGCCAGCCTCTTCGTTTTCCAGGTGAAGAAATGGAATCCTAGAAAGTGGCAGTGACCGGGTCATGCTGCCTCAGAGCATGGGTTGGGATGCTGGGGATAGATGGGGGGAGGCTGATGACAGGGACATTGGGGTGCAGCACCCAGCCTGGGCCTGCTGGTTTGAGGGGCACCCCTGGAGGGGACATGGAAAGCAGGGAATTGTTTGTCCTGAGGCACCAAGCTTTTGGGGGGGGGGGGCACACACAAGGAGAGTGGTGATCGTAGGTGCCAAAGACCCAGCAGAGACCTGCTACAGCTGGAGCTTGCCAGGTTCTGCCAGACCTGTCTTGGGAAAGGCAGCTGGGTGTGTGTGCGCATGTGTGTATGTGTGCACATATAAGTATGCATGTGCATGCACATGTGGGGAGAGAGGGAGCAACAGAGATGGAGGAGAGGGAGGGAGAGACAGAGACTGGATATTAGAAGCTTCTGGGAGGTCTTCCCTTGGGGTTCAAACATGAACCTGCGTGGACTTGGCTGGTCACGGACATTGATTCGGCCCCAGCAGGCACTCCGTGGCTGTTTCCCGAGCATTCGACAGTGGGATCCCACAGTGTCACATGCTAGAGCCTGGAGCCCGAAGTTCTCAGGAAGGAACACAGGCGGGCAGGATGGGATTTATCACAGAGCAGTGGGACTGTCAGAATGCACTTTGTCCTACTTAGTTTTTGTATCTGAACCTTATGTGATGAATGAATATTCAACTGGAAAAACAGAATTCCCTACCGAGTGATACTGTGAAGTGGGTATGTGTTCCTATAGAGTAAGTCTATAGAGAGAGTACGAAGTGCTGGGGAATGTAGCGGGGGTCCTGGGAAGATCGCCCTGCAAAAATCTTAGTGTGTGTGTGTGTGTGTGTGTGTGAGAGAGAGAGAGAGAGAGAGAGAGAGAGAGCACGCATGAGCGAGCTGGGTTAGGGAGGGCAGGGCCACTTCCTAATGAAATTAGCAATGAGGCTGAAATAAGCTGCAAAATACAAACACAGAGGCCAAAAATACAATGACAGAGGCCAAGGGGTGGCCCGGCTCACCCTGTGATTCCCTGAGGAGGAATCAGGGATTTCATGTCCCAGGAGAGCAGCCCCACCCCTCCACCTGCCAGCAGGGACCCCTGCTGGGCCCCTTGCTCACACCTGGTTTCTCCCTCAGAGGGAATTTGTAAATTGGTTTCCATCTGTGAACATACTTACAACTCAAGGTGACCTTCCCCGCCCACCTCCCCAGAACCCTCAGGGCCCAGAGCCCTTTGGGGGCCATATGGTCAGCACACAGCCAGCTCCAGGCTTGTGCCTTCATTTGGCCACTGAACACCAGGACTGGGACCCGACGTAGATGATCCAAGGCGAGGCCAGTGCTGGTTGGAGAGGTTGGAGCCCAGTGACAGCACCAGGCCCTCGGAGCCCAGCGTGAGACCTGGGACCCAGGCAGAGCAGTATGCACCCCACAGGGCACCAAGATGTTCCCGTCCTCCTTCCCTGGGACATGCACAACATGTCACCTTAGGTGGCAAGAGAGATTCTGCAGATGTGGTTAAATTTGGATTTTGAGATGGGGAGATTTCCTGGATTACTGGGGTGGGCCCAATGTAACCCCAGGGGTCCTAGGCAGTGGGGTCAGAGTCAGAGAGGCTGCTGGCTTTGAAGACAGAGGAGGATGGAGCCAAGCAGTGTGCTGTCCTCTAGGAGCTGGAAAAGCACAGGGAACGGATTCTGCCCTGGAGCCTCCGGAAGGAACCAGCCCTGTCGACCACACCATGACTTTAGCTCAGTGAGACCATTTCGGGCTTCTGACCTCCTGAACCGTAATATAATTTTCATGTTTTGTCACTAGTAAATTGTTAATAAGTTTGTAGTGCTTTGTTACAGCAGCAATAGGAAGCTGATACACTGTGTAACCACGACACCCGGCAGGATACAGGACATTTTCATCATTCCAGAAAGTTCCACCCCCGGCCCAGTCTCAATCTAAGCATCCCATGAGGTAACCATTGTTCTGACATCTCTAACCTTAGATGTGCCTGTTCTTGAACGTCACATCAGTGGAATCATCGAGTATTAACTCTTCCATGCCCAGGGTCTTCTATTCCACACAGGACTTTTGAGGTTCATTCACGTTGTTGGGTGAGTGGTATTTTATCCGCTTTTTACTGCTGAGTAGTATTTCATTGTACATCTGTACTATACGTTGTTTATTCATTCTCCTGTTGATAGATGTTGGGTTGGTCCCAGTTTGGGGTGATTATGGAAAAACTGCTAGAACATTCTGGAACAGATTGTTTCGTGGACACGTACAGTCACTTCTCTTGGGTAGAATGCTAGTAGGGGGGTTTCTGGGCTAGAGGGTGGGGGTCTATTCAGCTGGAGCAGAAACACTGGCCGGCTGTGGGGACTGCAGGCTGACCACCGTCCCGCTTGCTCACTGTGACTTCGGGGTGCACACATGATGGCGGGGGGCTTCTCTGGTCCGGGGCAGTGGGCTTAGTGGCCCCAGGTTGAGAACCTCAGTCAGCACGTGCGGTCTCAGAAGAGCAGGTGAGTTCATGCTTCTCCAGCAGCTCCTCTGTGTCCAGCTCTGTACTGGGGTTTTCTCACAGGTCTCCCCTCGCAGTCTCCGTGCAGCGCTGGGCCAGGGACCAGCTGTGAAAACGGGCCTGAGACAGAGTTGTGTCTGTGCAGAGCGGGTGAGGGTGGAAGCGGTGTCATCGAGCCCAGCTAACTCTGAGCCTTGGACACCATCCCCCATCCCTGGTTGGAGGGCAGCCGTGGAGGTCAGCTCTTCCCATGGGAGGGACCGGGAGGCCTCCTGTCCCTGCGGACTGGTGAACTGGGGGACAGCAGATGGCCTCCCAGATGGCAGAGAACACAGCCCAGCTGGTGCACTGGGTTGTGCAGGGGCAGTAACGGTGGGTGGGGCAGTGTGAGGGGCTAGTAGGGGTATCTCATTGGTTAAGTGTTGGATCTGATATGAAGGGCAAGAGAGAACCAGAGTCAGTGACTGCGGCTCGGAGTAACCTGATGAACTTGGTGGCTGGGATGTAATCCAGCCTGGAGACGGAGTGCAAGGCCCTCTGGGAAGGTCTTCGCACCGCCCTGCCTTTGCTCATGCTGTTCCCTCTGCCAGTGTTCCCTCCCCGTCTCATCCACTCAGCAGACTTGCCCTTCGAGATGCCAGCCAAGCAGCCCCACCCTGGGGCTGCTTCTCCCATCCCTAATCCTCCTGTGGCCCTTAGCACGGCGTCTAATAAAAGTGCAGGATAGACTTTTACAGTTGTCTTAATTACCAAACTGAAACTGAAACTACTGGCTCTGCTTTGGTCTGAGAGCTCACAGTCGGAGTCTCATGAATACACATGTGGTATGTGTCCACTAGACCAGGGGTCTTCAAACTACGGCCCGTGGGCCGGATGCGGCCCGCGAGGCCCTCTCATCCGGCCCATGGAGACCTTTTTATCTGAATATAATAATATTAAATAAACAATTAAAAACAACATCTATGTTTTGATTCTTTTTATTTGGACCTCGAGTGTGTAGTCGGCCCCCAAACTGCTGTTTGATAGTTCATGCGGCCCGCGGGCTGAAAAGTTTGGAGACTCCTGCACTAGACAAAACGAATGTCAGCACCGTGGGGCTAGAGCAGAGGAGGGCGTCAGTGCACACGTGGGGAGATGGGGACAGTGTGACATGGGCCCTTGTCTGCCCCGCTGATGAGCTTCCCAGGTAACCCTGAAGCAGTGAAGGCTGCCGCCTGTGGCCTGAGTCCACACCGCATGTTTAGTGTCTGGAACTCTTACTGTTCACTAACCCAGAATGTCCCCAGGGTTGTATCCACATGACCAGGGCCTTTGCAGACTAGGCCTATGGAGAAAGAGGGGCAGGGAGACGAGGGTGGGGGCGACAGGCCTGTGACCACCTCCCACTGCTCCCTGCCTGAGAGATTCCTGTGGATACCTCCCAGAGGGGAGGTCACTGCCCTGCACTCCCGACATTCCAGGCTTAGGAGGGCTGTGCCTGCAGGGAGCTCAGCTGGCCACCCTGCGTCTGGAACCTTCTGTTCTGCCCGGGAGACGGCGGCTGATTACTGGAGTTCCACATGGAGCTGCCAGGCCGGCCTGCAGCCTGGGAGGGACATGCCTGGGGACAGGGTGATGAGAAGCCACAGACAGACCCCCTGGGCTCAGGGAGGCCCCAGATGTTTTTCCAAAGCTGGAGCCTGGGCACTTGGCCGTCTACAGGTGGTGGTGAGGGAGTAAAGTCCCATTTCCTGGACCTTGATTCTCGCCCACCCAGGCACTGCAGGGGCTGGAACAGGGGTCTGGGGTGGTACCCCGTGCATGCATGTCCCAGGGTGCGGGGGCACCATGACGAGTCTATTTTGGCAGCTAAATACAGTATGTATGTTATTTCAGGGATTCATATCATTTTATGTGTGACCCCAGGCAATTCTTCCGCTGTGGCCCAGGGAAGCTAAAACATTGGATGCAGCTGATACAGCGTATTAAGCAGGGAGGCTCTGCCGACCTCATCATGTCGTGTGGCCTTGAGGGAGCCACGGGACACGCTGGGGGCTCTGGTGGCCCCGTGGCTTGGAGTTTCCCCTGCTGATCTGTGCAGTAGCCCGTGGAGGGAAACCCCATGCCCCAGAAAGGCCATTTATATGGTTTGTTGGTTTTCTTTCTTTGTTTCTCTTGCCCTTTACTGCTCTGGAAGGAAATACTCGATTGTAGCTCCTTTCCAGCGTGGTTACTCTTCACATTTTGCCATCCATACTTAGCAAAGTCTGAAGTGAATAGTTAACAGTTTACTGATTCTTTTTTCGGAAGAATTTCAGCCCATCATTGCAGGTTTTGTATAAAAAAGGTAAGAATGTGGGATTTTTAAACTTATGAAGTTTTAAAAAGCCCTGAAAGGACTTCCCTTCCTGCTAACACGGAAGCCTCTGCCCACCGTGTGAGGGATGTTCGGTGTTCCGGGTGCTGGGGCTGCCTGTGCTGAGGGGGCATTTGGTTCCGGGGGGTGTCCCGGCATCCTGGGCGGTGCCCTTCCGGCTGCAGTGGACATTCCATGGTTTTCTTCTCCAGGGGCTCTTTGGAGCTCCTTGCAGCATTTGCCTTCTCTTTTCTTACATCTGCAAACAGCAGCTTCTCAGACCGGTCCTTGAACACTTCCCTGCCCCAGGACCCTGGCTCAGGGGCGGCTCACAGGCAAATGTCGTGACACAGAAGGTTTTGATGCTGATGCAGGGGGCCCTCCCAACAAGAGGGGCCTGTGGCTCCTGCTGCGGGCTAGGTTTGGCTGCAGGTTCTTGGGCATCTTCTAGTTTTTATTCTGGGATACCTTGCGCGGTATACTATCCACGGGGGACACGTGGACGAGGCCGCTGTCTGCAACTCCAGTCAGGATGGAGCTGGGCTTCAGCTCCCACCAGCCGGCAGCTGTGGAGCATCTAGGGGAAAAGTGAAAAGACAGATGGTGACTGGGGCACTGTCTCAGCTCTGTGCCTGCGTTCTTGTGTTGCCCAAGAGCAGGGTGTCTGGGGAGAGGCCAGTGCCAGCTGTTGTCCCTGGCCCGGTCAGAGGGCCTGGTTGGCAGCCAGCTTCCTCACTGGACAGTCCCGAGAGAAATGCTGCAAACCCAGCCAGGTGGAAAGGTTGGCTTCTGCTGGGATGGGGAGTGGTGGCCAGGGGTTGGGGGTGACTAATGTTCACTCCCAGGAAGGAGGGTTCTATTCCTGAGGGACAGGGGACAGTTTTCCTTACAAGGCAGTTTTCTGCAGCCATTTGATTTTTTTTTTAATTGAGGTATAATTCACATACACTAAATTCACCATTTCAAATACACAATTCAGAGGTTTTTAGTATAGTCACAAGGTTGTGCAACCATCACCGCTGTCAAATTCCTGAACATTTTCATCACCCTGAAAAGAAACCTCACACCCATTAGCAGCCACTCCCCGTTTCCACTGCCCCTCCCCCAGCTCTGCGTTCTTTCCCTGCTCTGTGCTGACGGTTGCCGTAACAGGCTCAGGCCAGTAAGAGTCCTGGAGCCTCAGGGCTGGAATGTGGGGGAGGTCAGGACCTTAGGCTCACTACTGTGTTATTTCAGGAAGATGCTTAACCTCTCTGTGTATTGGTTTAGTTGTTAAATTATGCATGTGGTTGTTTTTCAACAGCAGTCAAAATGGGTAGGTTTAATGCATGCACATTCTAATTAGTTAGATTGTAAGTCTGTCTGGAGCGCTTACCATGTGTGGGCCAGGTGGTCTGATTGATACACAGCCCGAGAAAATACTGTCTAGACATGTGACTGGATCATTAAAACAATAACTTTATTATGGAAAATTTAAAACAGATACGCAAGTAGGGCAAATAATGTATTGGGCCCCCACGAATCTCTCACCAGCCTCGATCATTATCAATTGGTGGCTATTCTTGTTTGATCTCTGCCTCTCCCCTCCCAGGTATTATTTTGATGCAAATCCCAGACATATTATTTCACCTATGAATATTCAGAATGTATCTATAAAAGATGACAACTCTTAAAAATTACATAACTATACTGTAAACAGTAGTTCCTTAATATTGTCCTTATCTGGTGATTGTTTATAGTTCCAAGTGCCTTATAAAGGTTATAAAATTTTCTGTTCACTTGAATCATGATCCAGGAAAGATCCATGCATTGTAATGACTGCAGTCGCTGCCTTTTAAGCCAAAGCAGCCTGCCTGTCTGGGTGGGATCAGGATGACTGGGAACTCACTAGCAAACACTCCACTATCCCAGACCTATTGGAATAAAAACTCTGGCTATGGGGCCAGGCCTCTGGCTGATCTGATGCACATCAAAGTTTGAGAACCTCTAACCTGTAGTTTCCCCTCCTTCTTTTTTTGTATATTTCTCTTATAATTCATTTCTTGGAGAAACCTGGCTGTTGTCCATAGAGTTTTGCCTAGCCAGGGTTTTTTGCCAGTAGACCCCAGTGCCAATGAACAAGTTCCGCTCCCTTCTGTACCCGGGAAGCAGAGAAAGCTCTCCCCCCTCTAACAGGGGGTGCTGACTTTTGGAGGTGGGGTTCCCTGGAGGATGAGGCAGCAGGAGGGTGCCTTCCAGGCAGGGAAACAGTATGTGATTAAGCACAGATGTTCCAGGTCTATGAAAGGATTTGGTATGGCTAGGATCGGGGGTCAATGGAGAGAGATGAGGGCACAGACGGAGACAGGCTGGACTTCTGGGAGCTGAGGGCCCAGCCGTCTGCTGGACTATATCCTACGAGGCCTGGGAATCGAAGTCCCGGCATGGCTGAGTAATCTGAGCAGACTTCAGTTTGATCAGATGGCTTGGACTCCTACCCATCTGTCCATTCTTTTACCCATATGTCTATTTGATCGTATGTCTATCTTCCATCCATCCACTAACCCATTTATCCATTCTTTTATTCATCCATCCATCCTTCCATAAGTCCATTCATCCCCCCAACATTTATGAATGCCTGTGACATGTTAGGAGCTGAGGAATCGGAGATAAAATAAGACATGTTCTTGCCCCTATGAGCCCAGAGTCTGTGGGACAGAAGTATCTTACTGCTGTGCATGCAGTGATTTGGGGGAGCCCCTAATAGTGGGTGCAGGTGGGCAGGGACTTTGAGATTGCTGAATGTGGGTCTAGAAAGCCTTTCCTTGCCTCCCCCAGCCATTGCCTGGACACGTGTGTGCATGTGAACCTGAGGTCGAGGCAGAGCTGTGAACTGCCCCACTCCCCTGCTGGGATTGTAGGTGTTTGAGGATCTCACTGTCTCTATGGAGTCCCATCCGCCCCAGTTTTCTCTCACTGGGGCATCTCACCTCCTAAGCCATGGGGAGTGGGGAACAGGGGGTTTGGGGGGGGGGGGACCGAAGATGCTGTGCAGTGTCAGGATGGGCCAAGCATAGTCCCCCCACCCTTGGCCTGTGCCTGGTGCTATGGTTCCAGTCACTGCAAATGCTCATTTCCATAATTACGATTTAGCATTTGGAGAACAGCTATTTCACACTCGGTATTCTTTGCAGCCAGGAGGGTCTCCCAGTTCAGGCCCATAACATTTCCATTTAGTGTGGACATCAACCATAGTGATTAAAAAAAAAAAATCCATAAATTATTTACTGAAATGGAAATTCAGCTTACGGTAATAATGCATTAGTTCAGCTAGCTAGGAAGCCTGTTATAGGGTAATAAAGCTTTTTTATTTTCCTTCTTAAAAGGAAACCAGTAACCTAAACATGACCTTGAGCCCATCAATTTTCAGAGATGACACTGTAGGCAGGGCATGTAAGGAGAGAAAGGGGGAGCTTTTTTCCAAATAGCCCGATTTTAGACAATTGTCAGCAAATACCTATCATCCCAACGCCAGGAGAAAAGGAATGAAAATATATGTTGCCCTTTTTACCGTGAAAGGACCAGATCTTAAAAATCCTTTTGAAATTGAGGATGTATTTGAAATATACATAAATCTGAAAGCTAGCAAGGCCTATTTGGAAAAGCAGGGGAGTGCTATTGTTGAGACTGCCTGTCATTTCATGGGAGCCTAAAGCCTTGTGATATAAAGGCAGGCCGACGGTTCTGTCTTCATCTTTAAAAACACCATATTTATGGAGCATGATCGATTTTATGTAGACTCGGAATGTCTACGATTCTGCTCACGGCCATTTGCTGACTAATGTCTCCAGCAGAGAGGAGCAACAAGCAAGTTCATGCATCGTGGCTCTCTCTGACATTCTCTTATCAAGACTATTTTTTATTTTAAGAGCATCTGCTTTGATTAAAGCCATTAGAGCCAGGAGGAAAGAAAAATGTGTCTGAATTTTACATGCCTCACACTTTATAGCAGGAGCCCTGTTGAATCCTGCCTTTTAATTCTTACACCACGAAGGCAAATCATGAATTTTAACGTAACAAGTTAAACTAGTTCCTCCTCATCTACCTGGTTTGGGTTTTAAAAAAATCCTATAGCAGGAGACTTATTGATCAAGACATACTTTCCATTATTTATACCCTCTTCTTTGCTGCAAAATAATTTTCATTTATTTATATACCCCTCTTGGCTGCTAAAATTGTTTTAAAAGTGACTTGGTTGAAGAATGTGCGGGGGGGTGGGGTGTCCCAGGTTAAGAGTGAACCTAGAAACACCTGTATCAACTTATTTTTATATGCACGAAACTCAAAAAGATTGCACAGTAAATTTACAAGACAGAAGTGATGTTAAATTATCTAAAACTGGTAACAAAGGAGACCTGACAGTTATTTTCTGCTTGTTTACCAGAAAGCTTCAGGTGTCTTCCTCCTCAGCTTAACCATGGTTATGTGACTAATAGTTGGTACTCTTGAAATGTTCAGTGTTTTTCCGATTCTGTTATGTGAAATCATCAGCTCCCTCTATGTGACTGCATTTCAGGGTAACTTAGTGCTGGAAAGGGGAGATGCTTTGAGTGTCTGTTTAAACCTGGTTGGGACAGTGGAATAGTGATTTCTTTAAACTCCCAGATCCCTGGTAAAGCATTTTTCTTCAATCTCTTTTAATCAGTCTTCTCTTCCTACCTCCACTGTTGGGTCTCAATTTCTTTTCATCAGCTTCCTTGCATGCTTCCAAGCCTGTACTCTAAAAATCTCTAGTCTTGTCAGGCTTTTAGCTTTGCCTTTCTCTTCTGCTCCAGAAGTGCCCAGGCCCCCCTGTGTGTGCGGCATTGGAATATCACACAAGTGGGAATGGTCACGGGGCAGGTGTTAGTGTATTGGTTTATGGAGAAGCATCAACAGGATCACAACTAATGATAGTCGGTATGTCTTATGGTGGATGTTGGCCTGTGGTAGGCAGGACACACAGCATGTCCTTTGTACATTATAGACATTACACCTATCAATTCTCTGCTGGTCTCTATTAGCTTAGATCTTTCAGGTATTCACAGATCAATAGTTAATATTCCATCGACCCTCTGTGTTTATTCCTAACCGCTTACCTATTGAACGAAAGCCCTCAAGCTTGGTGGGGGCCTATTAGCACACTTGAAACTTCCCACACCCCTCAGGGGCTAATGCAGGCTTTTCCATGTTCTTTTCCCCAATAATTTTCGAGTGTCGCCTTGGCATCCTAAATATTTAAATAAAGAGTGATTAGCTTGAGAACGAAGTTGTCACTACAGGCTTTGTATATTCCTGTGCTGGATCAATGACATTAAGTGGTGACTTATCTTTGATTTGGGACGTATAGAGCTATAGATGTGGGCATGCATGATATGCACGTATTTCTAAAAATGTTACCCCCCCCCCCAGACCTTCTTTGCAGATCAGTTTTAAATCATTGCACTGCATAGCTGCGTTTTAATCTCTGATGCAAAAAGCCTGTGAAGTTCAGTTGCCCCTAGGCTTAGCTGAGCGATCAAGTCAAATGATTTATTTGGTATCAAAGGGGGTGTGGGGTGTGGGTAGGGTAGGAGGTACAGGGGGAACCCTCCCAGAAATTCTTGGTTCTTGCCCTCAAGTATCCTGGAGTCCTCTAGGGGCCCGAGGCATGTGTTCAACGTGTGGCCCAACATGTGCTATTTTGCAAGCCAGTGGGACTATGCTTGGAGAGGGCTGAGTGACGGGATAATTAGAACCAAGCAGACAGCGGGGTGGATGGTTTGTCTGCAGATAATAAGTCGTTTGCTAATTGCCAGTACCAGATTTTCTGGACAATTAGACACTTGGTTTCTTCCAGGACCTTCTGTGCAAATGTGGACACAAGGCCGCAGGCCTTCCAGGTAGCAGGTGGAGAGAGGGAGGCTCCCCGTGCAGGATGGCTTGCCTCTGCAGGCTGCCCAAGAGCCCGTGCGTGGGCAGGACAGACTTCGCTCCAACAGTTGGAAGGGGCCATCTGGTTGTGCATCCTAGGGGTGAGGCCAGATGCCCCCTGCTTGACAGAAGGGGGTGCCCTCATGTTAGGACATGAGCAAAGAAGGTGGAGTTTAGTGGGCTGGTCCAGGAGCCAGTCTTGTCTCCACTCTCTTTGCAAGAGCACTGAGCTATAGGTGCTATAGGAACTGGAAACTGCTTCCCTTCTCAGCTGCGCAAGTTGATTTCATGAATTTTTTTTTAATTGTAGAGTATATATAATGTAAAATTTGCCATTTTAGCCATTTTTAGGTGTACAAATCAGTGGCATTTATTACATTTTCAGTGTTGTGCAACCTCACCACTCTCTAGTTCCAAAACATTTTCATCACCCCAAACCCTCCCCGTTCCTCCCTCCCCACCGCCCCTGGTGACCTCTATTCTGCTTTCTGTTTCTATGAATCTGCCTATTCTAGATAATTTCCTGTAAGTGCAATTATACATTTTTTTGCCCTTTTGTGTCCAGCTTATTTCACTTAGCATAAAGTTTTCTAGATTCATCCATGGTATACCAGGTATAAGAATTTCATTCCTTCTTACAGCTGAGTAATATCCCATTGTATGGGGTCCGCCACATTTTGTTTACCCATTCATCTGTTGATAGACACCTGGGTTACTTTTATGATTTGTTTGTTGTGAACAATGCTGCAGTGACGTTTACATACGACTAGCCTTTTGAATCCTTGTTTTCAGTTCTTGGGGGTAGGTATCCAGGAATGGAACTGCTGGGTCATATGGTAATTCTGTATTTGACTTTTTGAGGAACCACCAAGCTGTTTTCCACAGCGGGTATCCCATTTTGCATTCCCACTAGAAATATACAGGAGTTCCAGTTTCTCCACATCCTCGCCACCATTTATGATTTCTATTTCTTTTTTAAAGATTTATTTTTATTGTTTTTGACAGAGAGAGAGAGAGAGAGAGATACAGAGATACAGAGACCCAGAGAGAAGGGGGAGGGCCCAGAACAGTCTCCATAGTTGCACATCATTGGTTTTCCACATAGTTTCATTCCACAGGTGGGCTTGGGGCTGCACAGGGCAGGAAATGGGCCAGGGTTTCACCCCTGTGAGAACTGAACTGGGGGCACTCCCCAGTTTAGCATATGGGTCCACACGGGCCGGGACCAGGATTCGATCCTCAGTCCCTGGGACTGCAAAGTGAGCTCTTAACCCACTGAGCCATCCTGGCTTCCCTCTATTTCTTTTTTATTATAGCCAAACTAGTGTGTGTGAAACAGTATCTCCTTGTGTTTTTGATTTGCATTTCTCTGATGACAAATGACGTGAGCATCTTTTCACGGCTTATTGGCTGCTTACATGTCTTCTTTGGAGACACGGCTATATATATATATATATATATATATATATATATATATATATATATATATATATATATATATATATATATATATTCTTTGCCCAGCAGGTTGTTTTTTTGCCTCTGCACCTGCTTGCTTCTGCACTTCCCTCCCAGAGGCTGGAGTTGAGCCTCATCGGGAAGAGACCATATAGGCCTGTGGAGTGGGGAGATGGCTGTGCAGATTTGAAGCTTCTCATTCGCTCTTCCAGGGTTCATTCCCATCCCTCAGCCCAGTTGGCATCCACAGTAATGATGCCTTTCGAGTGCTTACCAAATAGAAAAAAAAATCAGTAAGCATGTGGGATCTCACCCCAGTGAGTGGACAGCCAGCGTGGGAGGAGCCACTCATCAGTCTTCTAGAAGCAGACATGCCTCTCTCAGAGGACTCACGCCCTCGGGGTTCCCTTCACCCACGTGTTGTTCGAGCAAGTTACCCATTCTCTCCTCCCAGGTACTAGGCTATGTCTGGAACAAAGTGGTATTTGCAGAGCACCCAGGATGGCACCTGGTACTGGTAGGTGCCCAGGGTCTGGCCATCGTCTCTGCAGGGGGAGTGCCCAGTTCCTGATCTGCTGCCCTGCTGGCCCTGCCAGTCCTGGACAGCGGGCTGGGGAGCAGCGTGGGGCTCCCAGCACTGCCCGGGGTCATGTGCTGTCCAGTCCTGGTGGAAAGACTCGGGCCGTCGGCGCCCAGATAACAGCGAGAGCAACAGAGCCATCGACAGAATGATATTCATGCTGCTTAGCGGTGACTTTTCTCCAGTGTGACCTTGTATCTGTGGGGCCCCATCCGCGGGGTCCAGGAATGCTTTTCTACCCATCTTTCAACGGTGGCTTTTCTTCATTGAATATCAAAAACCTTCCATGTCACTGAAGAGCGACGAGTTCCCCATGTTCTGGCAGGGCCCAATGCCAGAGGGTGGGAGTGCTGATGTGTGCACTATAACCGAGGCAGTTCTTTCTGGAAGGTGCCCCACGTCCTCTTTTCCTATGAGACGGGGCTGTTCTTCTTTGGGGTAGTGCCCCACACCCCTTTGGGATCCCCTTCTATGAAAACTCATGAATGACATTGCGTGCCATCTCAGGCAGCTCCAGGTTCCTGCAGTCCCGAATGGAAAATGGGTGAAAAACGGGCTCTACAGGGCGAGGGGCCAGGACCTGAGGTGACCTGAGGGCTGTGCAGTGACCCTGCTAAATGGAAGTCAGGTGGCACACAGTGAGGGGCCCGGAGGTCAGTGGGAGAGGACTGTCTCGTTGGGTCAGGTTTGAAATACTAAGTACAAGGGGTTGCTGGCACCTTCCATGGTGGGTGAGCCTGGCCCACAAAATTGGTAGGCAGCTTTTCAGAGGCCACAGTGCCCCCAGGAGCAAAGCCCCACGGCCTTCCTTTCTGATGCTGGGCCGGCCCTGAGGAGTGCACTTTGTCTTTCCTTCCAGAAACGGCGCCCACATCTGCCTATTCCTCTCCAGCCCGGAGTCTGGGGGACACAGGGATCACGCCTCTGTCTCCCTCCCATATCGCGGTAAGAAATGTGCGTGGGTGTGGGTGTGGGTGTGCTGCTTAGCTTGGCTTCCTGGGTCTGCGCTCCTGCGGCTGCTGGGCAGCCCCTCACGTTCATGGGTTCATGGTATGAGCCAGGTGACCCCCACCGAGCCCCTCCCCGACCCTGGGCCTGGAGGAGCTGCTCCTGGAGCCGTGGGCCTGGGCGGGTAGTGGGAGCAGACAGGACGGCAGCAGCCCTTTAAGATTCGGGGATCGGAGACGGGGAGGCATCTGCACGGAAGGAAGCAGCCACATCTGGCTGGGAATGAATCAGTGAGAGGCAGGGCCGCTGTCGAGTGCGGTACATGGCTGTGTCTGCACGTCAGTGGCTGGGTGGTTGCTTCTGCAACAGCTTGCCTGGGAGCGGGGCCCATGCAGGCTCATGGCTGGAGACTGACCGGCTGTGGGCTCCCCCCCGACCCCACACTGAAAGGGTGGATATTGTGGGCGGCTGTTCAAGGGACTTATGGGCAGCCAACCAGAGAAAAGTACCAGGAGCAAAGGGTGGCTTTGTATGAGCTGCTCAGAACTGGGAAGACCCCTCGGAGAAGTTCAGAGCTACCACTAGGTCGGGGCGCCAGCTTGTTCTGCTTTTCCTGGACCTGGCTGGGTTTTACATGGGAAGTCCTGCATCCCGAGACTCCCTCAGTCCTGGGAAAACGAGGCGGCTGGGCCACCTACGGCCAGGTCCTGTGATTTTCAGACGTTGCACCCTGAATGTGGGGGTGGGGGGCAGAGCGAGGAGAGGCCATATGGGGGGGGCCCTCACCCCCTGCTCTAACCAATACATTCCAAATCCAAAATGTATTGGTTTTTATCATTTTTAGTTCTGTAGGTATTTTAAAAATGTCTGTACTACTTAAAAAAAAAAAAAGGTTGGAAACCTGGAACAGCCCACTCACTTGATAGTGGGCCCTGAGGGGACAGGGTCATGTGTGGTTGTGACAGGACCAGGCAGAGTCCCTGGTATGCCAAGCACTCCTGCCATGCACGACACACCTGAGCAGATGGAATGGTCACCTGGGAGGTGTAGCCGGTGAAGCCCCCCAGGGCAGTGGCTGGAGGTCTGCACAGTGACTAGGGGCAGGGGTGGGGGAGGGGCAGTGGGGGAAAGATTGGGTCACTCAAGGAACCAGTGGGCTTCCGGGCCTGATGGCAGAATCTCTGTAATGGGCACAGCTGAGAAAGGCAGTGGCGGGCAAGCTGTAGGCAGGGGCCCTGGCCCCAGGGCTCACAGCGTGACAGACTTGAGCCGGAATGTGGGTCATGCTGTCTGTAGTAGCTGCACAGATGGCTGGACAGAGCCGCCTGGCCTATCTTCCTGAAGGCCGGGACTGGCCACCGCGCCCCCAGACCTCACTCAGTGTATCTGCAGAATGATGCCGACCCGAGCGTGTCGGAGCAGCAGACGTTCCTTGTGGTGGTGGCTATCGACTTTGGGACCACGTCTAGCGGCTACGCCTACAGCTTCACCAAGGAGCCCGAGTGCATCCACGTGATGAGGTGCGTGCTGCGGCAGGGGGGGGGCCTGCGTGGGGACTGCACCTGTGGAGACTCGGGGGGCGGGCCCTGCGGGTGTCCAATGGCAGGTGAATGGCACTTAGGAGGCAGGCCCCAACTCACTGTGCTATTCCGGGCCAGCCACTTCTGATCCCTGAGCCCCGGGCTCCTGGCCCGTAGAAGTGTGGCTTTAATTCTGACTTAGCTGGTCTGGGAAAGGGCCTGGACTGTGTGTTTGAATCCTGACCCTGGTGATTCCAGCGTGCAGCTCGGCGGGGAGGCGCCCACTAGCAGGCTGTCTGGGGTACAGGAGATCCAGGTTACTGTGTGACCTTAGGCAATTGCTGCACCTCAGTTTTCTCATCTGTGAAATGGGATAGTGGCAATACCCACCTGACAGGGCATGTATGCAAATGAAATCAGAGCTTCATGCAGTGTCGGGAGCAGGTGTGAGCTCAGCCAGGAGCACAGGCACCTCCCCAAGAGGGCTGGGGAGAGAGGCCCGCTTCCCCTGAGTCCCTCTTCTCACTGACACATTTGTTCTCTAGGCCACACCCTCATTTAGCATTCCCACGCCTGCCTGCCTCTGAGCAGCCCTCAGTGTCCCTTCCTCCTTCAGCATCCAGTGGTCTGCCACTCCTTTCTGTCCTGGGCCCTGCGTTCTTTCCCCTGCTCCACCAAGCTGGCACCTCGGCCTTCCCCGACCCCAGAGCATATCCCTGGGATTTTGAAAGGAGGTCCCATAACCTCTGCCTTTCCTTGGGGGCAGGCGCTGGGAAGGAGGCGACCCTGGGGTGTCCAACCAGAAGACGCCGACCACCATCTTGCTGACTCCCGAGAGGAAGTTCCACAGTTTTGGGTATGCCGCCAGGGACTTCTACCACGACCTGGACCCCAACGAGGCCAAGCAGTGGCTGTACCTGGAGAAGTTCAAGATGAAGCTGCACACCACGGGGGTAAGCAAGCCTCTCCGTGGCCGCAAGTCCACCATGTTGAGAGCCAAGGTCCCTCCAGCCCTGCGGGGAGGAGTCTTTCTGACCCGGGGACCCAGGGGTTTCTCCCACGCAGATGTTCGTGTCCATTTGCCTTCCGCTAGAAATGCATCCTTCCCATTTCACAGGGGGGATTCGATGCTGAATTTCAGCTCGCGCAGGTGAAAGTGCAGGAATTTCTTCACTTTGAGATTTTTAAATTCTGAGCCTGTGGCTTCCTGGTTTCTGCCAAAGCTACGGGGGTGTCTTTGCTGAGTGCCAGGGGTGGGAGATGGCTGGTTGGGAGGAGGGAGTTTGTGTGATGGGTCTGATGACTGACAGGCTCCACGAGGCTGGTTTAGCAGCTTGATGCCCTTTCATGTTCCAAAAGCAAAGCCTCATTACCCAGCTTCCATCAAGCTGGAAGCCCCATGGATTCCCCCCCCCCCGCCCCCCCATGCCCCCAGTAGTCATGAGCCTGCTGGTTCCTGGAGACGGGGACTTTCTCTGCCCAGCCCCACTCTGTGGGGACTTGAAGTTGTTTTTTAATGACCTCAGCCTATACAGCGCCTCACAGAGCATCCCCCACCCCAAGGACGGCAGCTGCCGGAGCTGCTGGTGCAGACAGGGAGGCAGTGACGCTGGGCTCCCAGGGATTAGCCAGAAGGAGCCTTAAAATAGGAGCCCTTCTATTTTGGTGGCTTGGTTGGCAGCCCATTGGGGAATGAAAGCTTCACATCTGTTTTGCGTGTGAGTGAGTTTGCATGATTCTGTAGGCCTCTGTTGGGGGGGAGGGGGGATCTCCTGAGGATGACCGTGTGTGTCCCCCTGTGAAAATGGCGTGTAAATTGCACCGGCATGGGCTGCCTTTTCTCTCTTCTTGGGCTCTGTTGCTGCCTTGAGACTTCACTCCCAGAGGATCCGGCCAGAGAGAGAGGAAAAGAGGGAGGGGGGGAATAAGGGAGTGGTGGGGTGGGGCTGAAGGGAACAGCCAGGACCTCCTACACAGTTAAGGGACAATGCTGCTAGTCCTGACTGGGGGGACATGCCATTCTCGTCTGCCCCTCAAACATCGGGGAACACAGATATGGCCCAGAACCTGCATAGCAGCTCCCCAAGCCAGCAGGCCTGCCTCGTCGTCATGTTCTCACCATTCTCCCTGCCAGGACCTCACCCTGGACACAGACCTGACAGCAGCCAACGGCAAGAAAGTCAAAGCCCTAGACATCTTTACTTACGCCCTGCAGTACTTCAAGGACCAGGCATTGAAGGTAGGACACAGGGCCGAGCAGGCCCAGTGTGGAGGGGAGAGTGTGGGCCTGGCATTTGGAAAGGAGGGAGCTTCCTCCTACACCCCTGGGGGCCTGGGCCATGGTGCAGCCCCTGTGGAAAACAGCCTGGCAGGTCCTCGAAAGCTCAAACACAGTTACCGCATGACCCAGCAATTCCATGCCTAGGCATACGCGGCTGTCCAAAAAAAATCCAGCCAGAAATGCCTCTGTTCTTCATCTGACATGGCTGAATACCTTCCGGAGAACCCTGGTATACCCAAGAGAAATAAAAACACTTATTCACACAAGAACTAATACGTGAATGTGTTTCGCAGCACTATTCACAGTAACTATTCGCAGCACTAGTCACTATCCACATGTCCATCCGTGGATGAATGGGCAACTAAATGTGGTCCATCCACACAATGGAATATTACTCAGCCATCAAAAGGAATGAAGTGCTGAGACCAGCTACCACATGGACGAACCTTGAAAACATTTTGCTAAGTGAAAGGAGCCAGGCCCAAAAGGCCACATGTTGTATGATTCCACTTACATCACATGTGCAGAATAGCTAACTCCATGGAGAGAAAAAGTAGGCCAGCAGTTGCCAGGGAGACTGTGGGAATGAGGAGTGACTGCACAAGGGTAGGGGTTTCTTTTTAGGGTGATGGAACTTAGATAGTGGTGATGGTTGCACAAACCTAGTGAATGCACTACGATGCCCTGGGTAGTATACTTTAAAAGGTGAATTGTATGGTATGTGCATTAGATCTTAGTAAAAAGAATGAAAAGAAAGAAAGGCAGGCAGGAGACACATGTAGCACCTCTGCGACCTTGGACGAAGTACTCAGTCTCTCCAGCACCCACGTTCCTAACCTGAATTGGGAGACAGGTACCTGTGCCTCCTGGGTCATTTGAGAGTAAATGAAATGACAGGCAGGGGGTGCCCTCCGCAGGGCCTGGCTCAGACTCAGTGCTTGGCAGATGGCTGCTGCTCTGCCCCCATCTTCTCCTTCTCCATGCTCTGCACCCCAGCCCCGTGGGTGAAGCTGACTGTGTGAGTGAGCCCTCTCGTGTTGCCCTTGCAGAGGTGCGTGCAGCCATGGCGCAGAATGCGGACAGCAGCTGATTTCTAAGTGGGCTAGAGCTGTCCACTCAGTGTCCCCTCCCATGGGGCAGTGATAAGTGGGTGTAAATCAGGTGGTTCAGGAGCCTCACATATTGAACCTTATGCTCAAAGAATTGGCCACTTTAGAAGCATTTGGTGTTAAGTGATCACTAGAAGAAATGTAGTGAATCCTAGAAGTGAATAGACTAGAAATAGAGTAGAGTAGAATGGAATAGAATAGAATAGTAAATAGAATAGAAATAGAGTAGAATTTTAGAAATACCGGCAGGGCTAGAGAGAGAAACAGAAGCCAGGACGTTAATGCAGCTTTCGTCCACTCAAGCCCCCGTTTTGGAGTACGTTTGACATGGCAGGTTCTCCACTGGTTCTGGCCGTGTAGATGTAATCATGGTGTGAAGGAACGTACAGTCGGCGTGTCGGTGTTGTGAGGGGTGACTGGGTGGTCAGTGCTGGGAGCAGTGGGGAAGGCTTCCGGGAGGAGGTGGGCTGGGAGCCTCTGACAGGCACATCTGGGGAGGTGTGTGTTTCAGGCTGATGGAAAGGCACAAGAGCAGCTGTGGGAAGCAGGCAGTGTGGGGAAAGGCCAGGCCGGGGTAGAGCGGGGCTGTGAGTGGGCTGGGGACGAGACGGTGCAGAGCCCCAGACGCCAAGCTCAGCACCTTCTCGGGTAATGAGGAGCCATCAGAGGATTTCTAGCAGGGGATGCATGGCCACAGGGGACTGTTATAGGGACAGAGACCTCGGTCCCTGAGACCTGCCATATGCAGGAAAGCAGTGTGGAAGCCTCTTGGCTGAGGGCTGAGGGTGGGGCTCTGGGGCCATTAGGAAAACCTAAAAACCAGGAAGAGAGAGGGGGTGGGGAAGGGAAGAAGTAGGTCCTGGGAAAGAATTCTTCCACCAGGAAAGGAGAGGGGAGACGGCCGGAAGTGGGAGGCGGGCAGGAAGGCAAGAGCATCGTAAGGCCGGTTGGGGCCTGGAGAAGGGGAGAGCACCCTCATTCCAGATGGCGGCAAAGCAGAAGAGGGGGTGCACAGCGAGGGGGGGGCCCCTGTCAGCCTGAAGAGCCGGGATCCCCTGTCTACCGCGAGTCTGGGCAAGTTGGAAGGCAGAGTACTTGGGGGCCTCTGGATTAAGAGGCGGTGCCGTGGGGACCCCAGAGAAATTTAGGCCTCAAGACAGTCCGTGACACTGGATCACGTTGGCCAAGAGGAAAGGAGTGAGCAGCCCATCTCAGATGAGAGACGGGCACTGAAGGTCCTGGGTGGTTGTGACATGGTCAGCCCCACTGGAGGCACTGCCATCACCGTCTCCCAGCAGGGAGCCTGAGAAGAAATCCCACGTGGAAAACCGGTTTGAGGAGGTTTCTAGGAACCAGGCCCTTCACAGCAGGGCTGGCTGGTATGGGAGGGACACAGGATTCAGAGGAGGGCCAGCATCAGCTAACCGGGAAGATCTCGGAGCTCACATACGGGACGCAGTCTCCTCGTCGCCAAAGGACGGCAAGCGGAAGTTCCCGACACACGAGGGGTTCAGTTAATGACATCGGGTTCCTCTCCCTTCTGAGCTGCGCTCCATCCACGGGCGAACAGCTTTCCACACAGACGAGGCAGCCCACCCTTCAGGCTCCAAGCCCTGTTCTGTTTCAGGAGTTTAAAATAGCCTGGATGGCAGTAGGCGCCAATGCATGCCACACGCTCACCTACTTTGCAAGCCCCGCACAGACCTGCCAGGAAATAACACATGACTTAAAAAAAGAAAAGAAAAGGGCTGTTGCACATTGGCCCAAAGCAGAGATGTTTTTTTTAAAACATCTTAAGTTTACAGAATGGACTTTACTGAACTGTCTACTTAAAAATGGTGAATGTGGTTCATGGTACGTTGCAGGCCTTTTATCACAGTTAAAAATGAAAAAAAAAAATTTTACAGGCAAGAAAAAAAGTTTACTGATCAAAGAGGAAGTCTGTTCAGTGGCAGGGTGGGTCAGTCCCAAGACAACCATCTGAGATAATAGGGAAAATGAGACACCCATCAGAAAAATATACAAATGAAAACATCACTGGCCTGTTCATCTGAACCACGCCCTAGAGCTGCCTCTGGTACAGGGGCACATTAGTGTGTGTTTAGGTTTGATTTCAGATTTGGGTGGTGACTATGGCAACAGGAGGGGTGGGGAAGGAAGGAACCAGAGGCCTTCTCTGGGCCAGACCTCCTACGTGTGTTCTCATTTAATCTTGCCCCTAATGCATGGGTTAGTTTTATGCTCTGCGTTTTACAGATGGGAACACCGAATCAGAACGATTCTAGAGACACATTTTGTCCGTGTGGACCTGGTGGAAACCTCTCAGGCTCTGCCCACCCCATTTATCCCCGTGGTGTATGTAACCTTAACCAAAAGCTAGGGCAGTATGGGTCTCGCTTAGGTCATGTCGTTCATATCCTTCCCATCCTGCCAGGAAACTCCCCAGATGTGCTGGGCTTTCGACAAGGTGAATGACAGTGACAACTCTGACAACAGCTGCACCGTTCTAGATATGAGACCGCCTGTGACAATGCAGTGAAGACCTTGGCTTTTAGAATCAATATAGATTGACCTGGGTCTGGGCCCAAATTTTGGCTCTGCCACTTTCTAGCTGTGCAATCATCAAACAGATGCTGAACATAGCCAGGCCTTCGGTTCCGTGTGTAGAAAAGGGCACGGTTTGAATCCCTTCCTCACAGTGTTCTTGGATGGACTCATGGAGCTGAGGTGTGCAAAGTGCTTAACGAGGTTGACACAGAGTAAGCCCTCAGTAAATATTGCTCTCAGAAATTATCAGTCCTCCCAACAACCCATTGTACCGGTAATGAAACTGAGGCCTGAGAAGTCGTCACGTACCCTAAGTCGTGTGACCGGGGCGTGGCCAGAGCCTCTGGCCTGGCCTCACGTTCAGTGAGCGAAAGGAGCTGGGAGCTCTGCGCTTGCTGAATGTTCAGAAAACAGACCGTCGCTCCCTAACACTGGTAAGTTCAGGAGCCTGTGGAAGTTGAGTTCATGGCCAGGAAGCCTGGCTTCTCAGCGAAGCTGCAGAAGGACCAGCTGTATCCACCGGACTGCTGTACTCTCCTTGGCTTTAGGAGCTGAGCGACCAGGCGGGTTCGGAGTTCGAGAACTCGGATGTCAGATGGGTCATCACAGTGCCGGCCATCTGGAAACAGCCGGCCAAGCAGTTCATGAGACAAGCTGCCTACCAGGTGAGTGCGGGGGTGGGAGCGGACGGGGGCCCAGGATGCCCACGGCGCATACTCGGGTGTCCCCCAGCATTCACCCCGGGAGCCTTCCCATTCCTCAGCTTCCTCCCGGGGGAGGGATGGAGGTCACACTGACAAGGGCAGAGGCTGGGCTCCAATTGCTTCCTGGTTTTACACATTTCCAGGCCCTGCGGTCACTGTGGAGTCCCTGGGGCTAGGATTTCAAACTAGGGTTCAGAGGCATTTCTCTGGGGGTGAATGGAATGGATGACTTTAAGTAAAAGGTTGGGAAACAATGTTTGAATAAGAAAGGAGTAAAGACAAGGCCAGGGGCTATGAGCCAGGCCGATCAGCATGGTGTGGAGGCTGAAGCCTGCACATATACCTCTGGGAAATAAAGGAAATACACTTTTCTTCTCTACATTGTACCTTATGAACACACAGAAGCGTGTGGAGTCGCCCCAGAGACGGGTGAGGGCTGTCACACCGGCATGGTGGCAGACCCCTGGATGAGGGCAGTGGCATGGCTAAGGAGTATGCCAGTCCACACAGCATGGAGACAGCAGTCCAGGGCTCTAAGCCAGCTCCTCCCTCATGAGCAGCTAGGGGCACTGCTGGTGCCACAGATCCTCATGGCCTCCAACCTTCATGCCGTTTGCAGACAACCAGTGCCACAATGGGGCTTCCATGAGCATCTGACTTCATGGCCACAGTGGCTGGCCGCGGTGACCTGCTGTTCTGATCCCAGGACAGAGCTGGTTCCTCTGTACTGAATGCCCTGGGTTAATGAAAGCCCACTCTGGGGCCTGGGGCCACACTTCGTGCCCCAAAAATCAGTTTTCAGAGTCATCGAGGTGATAGATCTCCTCTTGTCAACCGCCACGCCTCTCAGGAGACAGCCACCTTTCCCAGGGGACCTGTGACATTGAATTTGTGGACACGTGTATGAAGCTTTCCTTTCAAAACACCCACTGAATCCACCCTGAGCACGGGATTACCGTGAACTGGCCGTGGGCACACTGGTGTCATGAACTGTGCCTGATGCTTGGGGCTTTATGGCAGGTGGCAGGTAGAGTTCAAGGAAGGGCATTGTCCCCTCCCTCACACTCCCCCACCCCCTTTTTCCCTCTTCTGCCCCAGACTGTTTCCTTGGCTCTCCCCTCCCTCTGCTCAGCGTGAGAATCTGGCTCAATTCACGTATCTGCCAAAAATAGATTTGTTTTTATAGGGATGAAGGATGAGGGTGGAAGTTTCAAAAAGGCAATTTCTTTGAAAAGAAAGAAACGCAAATGCCCTTCAGCTGCCCACAGACGTCCCGGGCATCGCAGAGCTTTCCTGCTGACTCGGCCTTTAGGCAGGGTCCCCGAGATAGGACAGCAGGCACAACTGTCTATAAAGACGTGGCCCGGGGTTCTGAGTTTTTCCCAAGATTCATGGTTTTGACTCACATTTTCCAGCTCACAGGAAGACTGTGACAACAAATGTGTGACCCGGAAAAGAGTTAGTTCTTATTTTTAGCCAGAAAAAGAAAGAGGTGCCGTGGCCGGCAGAACTGTCAGGGCTGTCGGAGCTCTGGGCCGGCTCTTCCAAGGACGGGGGTCCCTGAGAGGGTGAGAGTTGGGGGCAGGGCTGAGGAGGAAGGAAACCAGGCGGAGGGGGGCGTGGCATCCTCTGGGGTTTGGCTGAATGAAAATGGCACATCAGAGAGAAGGGTCAGCAGGTCCTGGGCAGGGCGGATGTGACAGCATTTATGGATGTGGGGAATTTGCTTTCTGAAGCCCTGGGACACGCTGCAAATGGCCCTGTCCTGTCCCTGCCAGGTAGCTTTTGTCAGCTGCAGGTCTTTCAAAGCTTAATTTTAAGCCCTTTGAGATTCTAATTTGATACTTGTGCTCAGTTTACAGTCACTGAATGGATGTAAGGTGGCAGGGACCATTCAGTTGTTCATCTGTTGACTAAACAAATCTGTGCTGGGGCCAGGACTGCTGTAGGCACTGGATTCATCTCTTGTCTGACCAAGACAGGTTCTGCTCGCAAGTTACTTGTAGCTGAGTGGTTCTGTGCCGCCTTCGTACCTGTGGGAAAGGGGCAGAGGGTGTGCTAGGGACACAGTTGCTTTCCGACTTCCCTGTGGTTGCTTCAGCCTGTGTTCTGGAAGATTCCCCGTGACAAAATGGAAATGAAGCTTCCTACTCTGTGGCCAAAATCAGTATCACTCCAACCACCATCTCACATTTATTATACAGAATAAGAATGTTGTGTACTTATTATAATGGTTAATTTTATATGTAAACTTGACTGTGCCAAGCGATACCCAGATATTTAGTCAAACATCATTCTCAATGTTGCTGTGAGGGTATTTGGGGATGAGATTAACATTTAAATTGATAGTCTGGTCAGATGCCGCAATAACTCAGCGGTTGAACACTTGCCTTGCAATCATCGGTTCCCGGCTCCAGCTCATGCAAACCCATATGCCAACTGTGGCGCAACTGGTGACCACTGGGGTGGCTTGGCAGGGAAGCTTCTCACCTCCTATGCAGGAGGCCCCTGGTTCAGTTCCCACCCTGTGCAGCCTCACATGTACTTGTGTGGCATGAAACCGTGTCACAACTAATGATGTGCAACTATGGAGACTGCTCTGGGCCCTCCCCCTTCTCTCTCTCTTCCCTCCTCACCTTCTCTCAAACAATAAAACAGACAAACAAATAGATAGATAGTCTGAATAAAGCAGATGGTCCCTCCCCTTAAGGTGGGTGGGCCTCATCCAATCAGTTGAAGGCACAGATAAGCGGGAATTCCTCTTGCCTGCCAGCCTTCGAACTGCTGACCAGCAAAGGAACTGTACCATCTTTGGCTCTCCTGGGCCTTCAGCTTGCTGACTAGAATTCGGACTTGTTAGTCTCCACAATCATGTGAGCCAATTCCTTATGGATCTCTTTCTGTATATACATACATCCTACTGGTTCGGCTTCTCTGGAGAACCCTAATGCAGAGCCTAAGCAAAATCCATAGTTCTTGGTCCAGATGGCTTCTGAGATGTGAGAGTGCCCACCAGCCCTTCCACCCAGAGTGTTGCCCATCAGCCTGGCTTCAGGCAGAAGAGCTGGAAGGATGCAATCGGCTGGTTAGGGCAGCCAGGAAACTGCTACGGGACCTGCTTGCGCTTAGGAACGGAGCCCCTCCACCCAGGCCTAGCAGAGCTTCCCCTGCCCAAGCTCCTGGCACAGTCCCGGGGGTCTGAGTGCCTCCTTCCTGCGGCCTGGTGGAGGAGGAAGGGGCCTGACTGCAGAGCGGGAGCTAAAGGCTCTGGGCAGCCCCCTCCATGGGGGAAGCAGGCCTGGAGTGGATGGTTCTGGAGTTCCTCTCAGAGCGCTGGGATTTACCGCCAGTGACAGTGGCAAAGCACTGTCCAGAATACAGCTGCAGCTGTGAAACTTGACTGTCTCTTCAGTGTCAAGTGCTTGTTGAAAAAGTAGGTCAAATCTCCATCTTTTATAATTCACAGTGTTGGGCACCTTTAGCTCCTGGAAGAGCATTCAGTGGAAAGATCGCAGCAGAAAGAACCACTGATTGCTCTTCTGAGGTCCTCGGAGAAGGCCAAGAACGGGAGGTGGTTCCACTGAGTCTTGAGAGCTTCGTGGACAGGAAACAGTCTGGTTTATTTAGGCATTTTGCCTGCAGTGTGCAACTCTCCTAGGTCCCCTCCAAAACCTGTTAAATAAAAGACGTTGCCCTACATATGAGGCTCTCATCCAACACGGAGTTAAAGCTTGCTTTTGCCTCTGTTTCAGAACAAACTCCCGTGAAAAATAATCACACGGGGGGAGAGGGGGGGAGATAAACAACCACCCCCGTGAGACCAGAACCGGTGCCGCTATAGCCCTTTGCAGCTTGATGCCAGCCCAGCAGGGCACTCAGCCCATCTGGTCATGTTTCTCAGCTGTGAACACAGCCCCTGGCAGCTTTTCCTACCCGAGAAGCAGACACCCGCGTCCCTGGCCTCCCTGGCGTCACCTACCTGCTGCTCCTCCCCGGTGGAGCACGTGACCACAATGCAGCACTCTAAAAAGCTATTACGATGCCCCATGTCTGGAGAGGAGTCAGAGGGGGTCGCGGGCTCTCGCTTCTGACACTTCCTATGTGTAGAATCCCTAGATCACATGGGCAGAACGCTGGCTCTCAGTTCAGTTGTGCAGAGAAGAGCACCAGGAAATCGCGGAATGAAGGCCGGCTGGAGGGATGCTTGCTTCATTCAGCAGCGGCCCTCTGAGCACCTGCTTATGTGCTGTGTGTGGGGCAAGAAGACCCGACAGCAGCCCTAAGAAAATGCACCAGGTGGGAGACGCTAGACGTGTGCACGTGGGCCCCGCGGAGGGCGAGCTCCCGTCAGCACCGTCGCCACGAGATCCCAGCTCCAGAGTCCAGTTAGCAAAAGCCGAGAGAGCTGTCCTCTGCTCCAGGGGACCCTGGCCTGGTCCCCGGTCTCCTGACAGCTGCCAGTTGGAGGACTGCAAGTGTTTACGTAGAAACAAAGCTCACACTTCCGGGCCCTGGGTCCTCCTGCTCAGCTGGGGTTGGGAATCTGGCGGGTTCTGTAACATTCCCTCCTTTTCATGGAGTCCACAGGCAGCCCTGGGACGCCTCCTGGGCCCATGGAATCCGTACAAAGCCAGCTGCCTCCTCTTGCCTCTGCCCCTCAGCTCTTCACTGTGTCCACCATAAAAATTGGGGGTCGGGACACAGCCCCTCACTTTCACTGGGGAGGCTGACGGGCTGGTTCAGGCAAAGGAGTGTGGTGACTTTGTCCTGGGCCTCCCAGATGCATCCCTTTTCCTACCGTCCGGTTTGGGGTCCTCTTCACCTCCATTCCCCCATCTGCATTCTCTCCTGGGGACCAGGGGGAAGCCCTTGTGGAAATGGGTCATCCCAGCGGGGAGGGATGGGTGGAATCCTCTGCTGAAGGGCGCCACGGCGCTGTTTGGGGTACCCGGTCAGCTTGTGCGTCTGTTACACCTTCAGGATGGGGAAGCATCCTAGTGGGGGCTCGTCCCCCTCACACACCAGGTGCATGTGAGCACAGTGAGTTGTGTCCTACCCAGGGCTCTTCATGCCTCTGGACTTCCTGATTGGATGTTTCCAAGTAGATATTTCTCCCCGAAACCCAAGTCCCTGCTCAGCATTTCAGGCAGGGTACATAGAGAAATGCCGTTGATTTTCTGCTCTTCCCTCCCGGCCAGGCCCAGGCACCTGTTGTTCTTCTTGGCCACACAGGGGCCACCTGGCTGGTTCACATCCCAGTGGGACATGAGGACAGTAACACCTTATGAGTGGGCAGAGACTCTGCCGTCCCTGCTTCACTCCGAATCCCAGGATGCCACTCCCACCCTCTGCTCGCCCCATGTTTCCCCCAAGACTGTTTCTCATTCTGGACTTGGAGAGTCTGAGCCGCTAGGCCCAGCTGTTTCTCGCAGCTGGTCTTCCTGTTCCCCTCATCTCATGCTGTGGAAGCTTCTGTCCTAGGAGGGCCAAGGGGCTCCTCTTGGTTTTATTTTGGATTTCTTCTGGGGTTCTGGGGGGTTAAGGTGCAGAGGGCTGCTGGCACTTTGGGTGTATAACCCTGTCCTCTTTCACGGTCACTGTAACCTCAGCTGTCTTTTTACCAAGGGTGTGTAATGTCACCCGGTGAGAAAGTGAGGCTGGGGACGGGGACTTTGAATCCCTTGAGTAGGGAGTCGTGGGAAATCTTATCACATCTGTGTCAGTGGCTTGCTGACCTGTGTCCCTTAAGGGCAGACCCTGCCTCTTTCACCCAGGCACTGAGCTGATGGGCATAGGTACAGCCCACGTGGCTGGCCACCACCAAGGGACAAGGCACAAAGTAGGCAGGATGGGACAGGACACATGCATGGTTCTGTCCCGGTTTGTAAAGTCAGTCTTCCAGAAGAGGTTCTGCTACTTGCTGTGAGTCATTCAGCCATTGGCAAAGTGGCAATTTCCAGTCACCTTCCTGCCCATGGCATCTCCAGAGGACATAATTAATCGGTTCATTCTGGGAATGGGGGTTTCAGAGAACCTCCGGCTATAGGTGTAGACAGTGCATCATCATCGGTTGCCATCCCACAGCAGCTGGGTGGAGAGCATTCCTTTAAGCCAGTTGACGGGGGGACATGAGGGGCACTGGGAAGTTCTGTCCAAATCTGAGGACCGGGGCCCCACCCCAGTAACTGGAGCCACTCAGAACGGGAGAGCCGAGAACCCAGTAAAGAGCTAGGCAGCGAGGTGTGGGACCGGGGCCTGGCCAGCCCTCCACGTAGGGTCGGATGCCTGTGAGCCTAAGACGGTCTGGTTTTAGCACTGAAAGCCCTGTGTTCTAGGAAAGCCAGGACGGTTGGTCATCCTCCCTTTCTGAGCCTGGGTTTCTTTCTGCATGAAGTGAAGGAGTTAGACAAAAGGTCCTTCGCATTGCTAATATTCTAACCTGGACCCTCTCCCCTCCTTGCCCCATAACAGAACCTCCTGTGCCTTTTCCACCTGTGACTCTGGGCCGGCTCCTTGTGGGGAGAGGTCATTGTGCATGTGTGACATTAGGACCATCCATCCCTGGTCCGTTGCTGATGGGTCCACTAAACCTCATGGGCCCAGTGTAGGCGTGGGGCCGACCAGGGGGCGGCATCCTGAGGTTCCCTAGGAAACGGGAAGAAAGACAACACTGTAGTGACAGCAACGAAGCGTGCTTCTATTTTCCATCATGCCGGCAGCCAAGGAGACCCCATAGGCTTCCCCAGCTCCAACAAGCAATCGAGAGCTGGTGCTCCAGTTCAAGGCCAGGAGAGGTGGGCAGGGACCTGCTAGGGACCATGCTGGGCCCTCTCTGAGTACCCTTGAAGGGTGACCCCCAAGGCTCCTGGGGGGACTGTGAGGGGAAGGAGCCAGAGGTCACAGAGCAGAAGCATTTCTGCTCAAAGGCTTTGGAAAAGATCTTCCAGCTGCCTTTCCACCCCCGCTCCAGAAAAGGGCGCACTGGGTGGGGTTCGTGGAGGGCCTGTCCCCCGGAGCCCTCCTGCCCAGATTCCCCAACAGCGGAAGCAGACACTTGCCTAACTGAGGTCCAGAGATGGGCAGTTTGCTTCCTAGGCCGTCAGAGATTGCGACTTGCTGTGACTCGGTGAGACCGTTGGGCCTATTGTAACCAAACACAGACCCAGTCCCTTCTCTCCTGTAATGGTTTTCAAAATCTGGGGGGCACCTTCTCCCTCATGCTTTTGAGTTCTGGGCTGTGCAAGCCCCAAGGGCAAGAGGCCCAAAGAGCCTGGCATTTCCCAAGGGCGTGTCTGTGCTTGTTTTGGCCACTTTGGTGTTGGGCTCTCTGGCCTGGGTCCCAGGACCTGGTCGCCCCGGATTTTAAGCTCCGCGGAGGCCGGTGGAGGGAATTTCTCAAACAAGCAGCACGTGGGTGTCGCTGCCTTGGGCACGGCCGCCCCGGCTGGGGGTGTCCTCGGCTCGGGCCCAGCCTCCGCCTCTCTCTTCCAGGCAGGCCTGGCCTCCCCTGAGAACTCGGAGCAGCTCCTCATCGCCCTGGAGCCCGAGGCGGCCTCCATCTACTGCCGGAAGCTGCGGCTGTACCAGATGATTGAACTGAGCAGCAAGGCCGCCGCCAATGGGTACAGCTCCAGTGACACAGTAGGAGCTGGGTTTGCACAGGGTACCTCTGCTCTCTCTCTCCCCCTCCCTGCGCTCTCCCGTCCTGCCCCCTGCACGGCTCTCGGAGGCCTCTGGTGATTTAAAGGCTCTTAGTGCTATAATGAAGACTCAAGATGCTCAGGCCCCGTCCCGGGCCCCTCCCAGGACCCCCATAAGCTCAGCCGTGGGAACCCTGCTTCATCACCTGCCCACGTGCCTTAGGAAGGGGAAGGGCACTTCGCTCCAAAAAATCAGAGGGAGGGTGTCTGAGATCAATTCTCGGCTTGGCATTTTACTAGACTCAATCTTTCTTGTCTGTTAACTGATGCCTAGGCTAATCCCATTTGCCTGTGTTAATTAATTCCTCCATTAAGACTTGATTTACTGCTGACTCACTCATTGGGCCGCTTTGTGTGTGATGAGCTCATCCACGTCTTAGCCATAAACCTGGCGAGAATTGAAAATCCAGATAGAAAGGGCTGACTTCCCCTGACCTGGATGATGTCCATTTAGCTGTGGGAAGGGGCACCTGCTGAGGGAGACCCAGGCTGGGGATTTTAAGGAACTTTTTCCTCTCTCATATTGACCTGTATGCAAGTTGGTTACCGTCTTGGTCCCCAGAATGGTTTTCCCTGGTATGCAGGGCTCTGTGGGTCTGTCTAGGGCCACACAGTTGGCAGACACCCAAGGTCAGGGTCAAAGCCGCCAATGGGAGTGAGCTTGGAAGCGCATCAGGCTGCGGGAGCGCTGGCACTGGGCCCCACAGCTCTGACCTCTGTCTGCAGGGTGCAGCCTCCAGGGCGGAGAGCTACCCACCTGCCATGCCTGCCCCATCCTGCCCTGGAAGGCCCAGGCCGAGGAGGGGAGGGATGCCTTTAGCAAGGACTGTCCCAGGTTGTTCCCCCTACAGCCTTGCTCCCAAGTTTTCCTGGGTCGCCATACCCGAGGCCCTGGGGCCCAGGCTCAGCCTTAGCAGGCGCACATTCGTGGTACTGGGCTGTGTCTTTTAGCCCTCTCCTCTTCAACCACAAGACAGGTTCAAAGTTCACTTGTCACCAGGCTGCTGTCTGAGCCAGCCAGGGCTGTGTGTTAGCACCTCAGCTCTGATTCACCCCCCAAATAGGCTTCCCTTTCAATGTGAGGGCTCGATGTGCCTTTTTCTAGCTATGTTGGGCCGCCCCAGTGTGTGCGCAGGCTAGCACTGCTGCTAACGATCAAATGCATTAACATTTTAAATACTCGGGATGGTGTGTTTATTTAAATAGCCATCTTTATTGTTTTAATTGGCAAAAAAGAGGAATGACTGGGCTGTGTATCTTATATGTTGGTTCTTACTTAGTTGTTCATCAAGAGAGCTTCATAAGAATTAGCAAATTCTCGTAGTATAGCTCTTTTTTCCGCTTCCTAAGTATAACACTGGGGAAACTTTGGTTTCCTTTCCTTCCACGCATCCGCTCTACCCCCTTGCTACTCGGTGCCTATGCCCTGTGCCTTGTAGATTTTGCTGTTATCTCATGAGCTCAGAGGGTCTTTAGCGTTTTGAAATCCTCCAACTGTTGGTCAGGGCCCCTCAGAGGGGCAGGGAGGCAGGGGTTCTGTCTCAGCCTAGCTGTGCAGTTAGACCCTCTCTCACAGAAGTGTGGCATGGGGAGCCCTGGCAGAGCACGTAGTGGGGGGTAGTTGGGATGTGTTGATGCCCTGATACCCCCCTCTTAGGCTATCCCCTGCCTTTGATGGTCTTCATGATGGACACCATGGGGGAGAATGGAGCTGACACTCTTCCCCTAGTGCCACGGGGTTTTGTTTTGTTTTGTTTTGTTTTTACTCCAAAAGGCTTTAATGAGATCTGTAAAGGATACATCTTTTCATCATCTTGGGCTTAATTTGCCTGAAAAGTGGGATCATTTTTTGAGAGCCCAGAACATGCTTTATTAGCTCTGCTTGGCGGTGTTTTTATGAATGCCATTTTGTAAGTCATCTAGATTGTTTTAGACCGACAACCAACTGCCCACTACGAGATCTGCCACATAAATTCATCTAGAGCTGGTGCTGGGCACAGGAGAGAAGCCCCAACACTTCCTTGGGGCTTCCCTGCAAGGCCTGCAGGCACTCTTTAATCAGGGGACAGTCTCCCCACCCCTGCCTATCCCCCGTAAACCAGGACCCGAGGGCCTGAGAGCCAGCCTAACCTGCAGAGACAGCCTTGCTGCAAGAGGCTAGACTGTCAAGGGTCCTTGCTGGATAAGCAGCAGCGGATGGATTTGGAGAGCAATGCATAGTTAGCAGCACCCACTTGGGGGCTGTGATTGTGGGGCCAGGCTGTGGGATGCGAGGACAGTCTTTATCTATAGAATCGACGTTTGCTCTAAATCAGGCACGTAGTGACCATTTGTTGGGCTTTAGGTCTGAGACTTGGTGCTTATTTACCTTCACTGTCACCTCCTGTGGTGCAGGTGTCACATGGGGTGGTGGGGACAAATCAGAACCAGTCCCTGCTCTGCCTTTGAGGCACTTAGGCCAAGTATTATGATCCCCATTGAATGGATGAGGAAACTCAGGCCCGGAGAGGTGAATAGGTTTGCCCCAGTTTCCACCTTGGCTGTGTACTGCTGCGTCCCAGGTACCACCCAACCCCCAACAACCCCCCCCCCCCCCCCCCCCCCCCCCCCCCCCCCCCCCCCCCCCCCCCCCACACACACACAGCACCTTTCTCATTTCTTAATCTTCAAATTCAGACTTCACTGTAAATCGTTCAATCTCGGAGAGCACCAGGGTCCACGGTCAGCGGGTTAATTTTGGGCTGCAAGACAGAGTGGGACCAGCAGTACCAACCTCCCTGACCTGGTTTCCTCGTGTTAGCGTAGGACCATGACCTGTGCCCTGTTCCGCCTCACAGGGCCATGGGGAGGCAGGTGGAGATGAAATTGCCCCATGGAGGGGCCTCCCTCAGCCAGGTGGTTGTCGCTCAGAGTTCAGGAAAAGGGTGCTGCTGGGCTTCGCTAGGCTCAGGCGCGCCCCCTGGTGGCTGAAGAGCATGTTGGCGTCCACAAGGTCAGGAAATGGCTCCTGTGCACTTCGCCCAGGATGCAGGTCAGGAAACCATCCCCCGCATTCCTTGTATCAAAGTTCCTCGAGGTGAAGTGATCTAAGCGAGTACACCGAAGGCTGCTGGGGCCCAGGGCTTCCTCTCCGCGATAGCCGAGCCAGGAACGGCCATCTTTATGAACCCATTGCCCCCAGACTGTCCTGGAGGGAGGGACTTCTGTCCAGGTGAGCTTTTCTCCGCAGGCCCAGGCCAAAGCTGCCAGACAGGGAGGCCGATGGAAATGGCTCCTTGCTCTGGAAGAGCTGGCCTTGAGATTCCCGATGTCGTATTTATGTCATCATTTTGATCACGGTGTCACTCAGTGTTCTCCCTCCACTGACTTGAGGATGACCGCCTGCTTTTTCGTGCGCTCTTACCCCTCGTCCTTTCTCCCTGTCGGCCACCAGCTAAGGAGCACATACGGCGTAATCGGCAGAGCCGGACCTTTCTGGTGGAGAATGTCATAGGAGAGATCTGGTCCGAGCTGGAGGAAGGTAGCATCCTTGAACGTCCTTTTGCCCTTTGCTGGAGTGCGTGCGTGTGTGTGTGTACGTGCATGTGTGTGCGTGTGCAATGCTGGCACAAATGCATTTCTCCTTGTTCCTTTTGCACGTTTGGAAACTGTTTAAAATCAGTGGGTTTGAAAGACCCCTCACGCAGGGCGGGCTCCTGGGTGACTTTGCATGTTATGAAACCAGACTCTTCAGAAGAAAGGTAGGGACTGGGGACTCGCCCATTCCAGAGTCAGTCTGCTGTGAAGCAGCAGGTCATTTTATGGCACTTTTGACTTGGAGGGAAGTTGTCTACTTGGACATGCCAGGTCTGCAGCAGCGTGTAACAGGAACGCTTTAGTTTGCAAGATTCACACAGCTGTGTTCTTCCTCATTCACGCTAACCCTCACTCTTAGAAGACGTTACTGCCTTCTCTTTAGTCATGAGTAACTTGACTCGCTGTGCTGCTGCTTAGCAAAACCTTTGCACTAACGACACGTGTGGTGGTTGCTCGGCTGGGTGTAGCAGGTCAGCATCCACCAGCTTGTTTTGGGACCAGGTGGACAAGCGGCCTGAGTAAATGGTGGCTGTTTTTGTACCAGGTGACAAGTACGTGGTTGTGGACAGTGGCGGTGGCACTGTAGACCTGACAGTCCATCAGATACGGCTACCGGAGGGACACCTTAAAGAACTGTATAAAGCAACAGGTGAGCCCCAGCATGGCTGATTTTCTCCCACCTGAGCCGTGTCACTCGCTCCGGATTTCTCTCAACACTTCATTCTGTCTGTGCCTTTCGCAAGTGGGTGTGCAGGTGGGAGAAGGTACTAAGGCCTATTTGACACTGAAAAACAAAATGCAGTTAAGTGTTCTTTTAAACACACACCACCGTAACTTGGGTTTTGGCATAAGAAAGCGAGCCCATTGCAGATCCTGGCCAGGGGAGATAGCTTTTGAAAGCTCTGGAAGGATCTGACTGAAACCTGGTGTCACCTACGATGGAGTGCCATGGCTAAGGAAGTCCCAGGACACCTGGCCTCAGATCAAGGTTATCACACCAGAGAACAGGCTCTTTCCCTTGTAGGGGTGGGGAAGGTGAGTAATTGGTAGATCGCAGGGACTAAGCCAGGCCTGCTGGTTTTCTAGATCCTGTTTTTAGCATTTCTTGGGTGAGAATACTACGGTGTTTCCTAGTTGGGAAAACGTATTCCTTTTATTTAGAATGTAATTGATTTTAAACTGATTTTTGATGAGTGATTTCTATAGAAAGTTTCTCCGCAAGGCATGAGAAGACCCTGGGTGGAAGCTCAGCTGTGGTCCGCTTGCCCAGCGGGTCCGAGTTTGCGCTGCTTTGTGTGTTTCCCAGAAGAACACGGGGTGGGCTCTCTCTGAGTTTGGATTCAGCGTCTCATGGTTTCTAAACATCGCATGCACCCATTTTGTTTCCAACTCAGGTGGCCCCTATGGATCCTTAGGAGTAGATTATGAATTTGAGAAACTTCTGTGTAAAATCTTCGGAGAGGATTTTATCGAACAGTTCAAAATCAAGCGCCCCGCAGCCTGGGTTGACTTGATGATCGCGTTTGAGTCTCGCAAAAGGGCAGCTGCCCCGGACCGAACTAACCCGCTGAACATCACGCTGCCCTTCTCCTTCATCGACTACTACAAGAAGTTCCGCGGGCACAGCGTGGAGCACGCCTTGAGGAAGAGCAAGTGAGTCGGGCTCGCCGTGGGGCAGGGCCTCAGGGAGTGGAGTAGAGAGCAGCTTCCTCCTCAATGGCCTGGTGGCCCTGAAATGCGCTGCCTAGAGGGGGGGCAGGACAGACACCCAGTGCTTTGCTTCTGTGCATAAGTGTTCTGTTTCCCCCCCAAAAATGCTGATTTCATAGCATCCTCCAAAGTGACAAATTTTATTTTGCAGGGGTACAAGGGGAGTATCATTAAGAATTCATGGGTTACAAAAAGTATATATGATGTCGTTTTAGACCATGGCTTTACTGTCCTTCGTGATGCTCAAATTATCCCCTCTTGGCTGGGGTAGCTCCTGAGTCCCGTTGACCTTTGTGGTTTCTAACAGTCTCCCACTTCCGGTCAGTGAAGATGCGCCTGGGGCGTCTTATACATCCCTCCGCAGTTCTGGGGCCTGCCAGCTCTCCTACTCAGGGGACTGGTCACAGCCAGCCATTGGGTCACTCCACATCACCTTGTCCTTGGCCTAGGCCACGGGAAGAGTTCCTGGCCTGGGAGACCTGGCAACGTGTGATTCTGGGAGGCAGCTGCAGAGACAAACACGTCATTCGGTGGGCCCCTTTGACCTTGAGGACCAGCGGGGTACACACTGCAGTCAGCAGTCCCTGGCATCATGCCTTTAGCACCAGAATGGTTCCAAAGCGTTTTTGCAGACATGGTATTCAACCTGGTCTTCATAGCACCCCCTGTGAGGGCGGGAAGGCAAAGGGTATTATTATCCTTGATCTGCAGGCGAGAAGCACGGGGCTCAGAGAGAGCATAGGCCAACGTGCCTGAAGTCCAATAGCTACTAAGTGGTGGTGGCCAGACCGGAGCCCAGCAGCCAGGCTCCGTGTGAGCACACTTCCTGCCCCAGGCCGCTGCTTGGGACATCCCGCTCCTTTGACGGAGACAGTGAGGGACACCCGTGGGATTAGGCTTCTCACTGCCATGGATTAGGTGCCTGCCGGGCTGACGGCCAGGCACCTGAGCACACAGGTGTGTAGTCTTCTACAGCAGCACGGTGGACACATCGGATGAGCCTTTAATGGGCTCAGTTCCAACTACTGCTGGATCAGAATGTGACCATCCAAAAGGGAGAGAAAGAGGTTCCTTTGTCTTCTTGGTGTTTGCACTAGACACTGGCTTCCACTAGGCCAGGGGAAGAGTGGCCACAGTGACAGGCAAAGAGAAATGGAAGAGGCTGTGTCTTGAGCTTCTGAGGGTCCAGGTCCTGGCAGTTTAGGGTATTTCCAAGGACTTTACAACCCCTTTCTGCTGTTCTGTCAGGGCCCACGTGTATGCGTGTCTGTGGGTACCGTCTATAAACTCACCGCTCGTTTCTCTGTTCCACGCCCCACAGTGTGGATTTTGTGAAGTGGTCCTCACAGGGGATGCTGAGGATGAGCCCAGATGCCATGAATGCCCTTTTTAAGCCGACCATCGACAGCATCGTTGAGCATCTCCGTAAGTATCAGCCAGGGCTCGGTGCTCATGGGGCAGAACCAGGATGAGGACTGGCTTTCCCAGCATCACCAAACATACATGTGAGGTCAGGGTGGCAGGGGGCCGGGAGCCACAGGCCAGGGCCCTGGCGGAGTGGTAGCGCCTGGGTATGTGTGGGAGGTCGCTGTCCTCACCTGGGCTTTCCCACAAGTCAGTGAGCGGGAGCTCTGCAGCAATGCTATCCTTGAGCAACAGGCCTTCGGGAATGGGTAGACTTTGCTTAGGAACCCTAACCCTTGCTGTGGGAACCAAAGAAAGGTCCCTCACGAAAGGAGAAACAGAATCTGGCTGTGCAGCTATCTGCTGCCATAGTGGCCCTCACCCAGTGACACATGGTGGACTCAGTGGGGGCCTCTGTCAGTATCCAGGCATCCGAATCCCACCTCTCACCCATGAAATCACAGCCCCTAGGGGTGGAATGGAATTTTTATGGAAACCAAAGAATAATGTTCCCGACAGCCTGCCTTGACTTACTGAACAGAGGTTTGGCAAGCGTTAGTATTCCTTGATGCCTAAGAAGCTGCTGCTTAAAATGATCACCATTGACCTGTGAGAATGGGTTCCTTCCCAGCGACAGCGTTGGTTTGTATTCCTGAGCACAGTGGTGTGCAAACCCCGTTCTGCAAAAGGCCAGCTACACAAGAAGCCTGTTCGGCCAGGCAGATTCTGCCTGACCTCCGGTGGCCACATTCTCGGGCCACCCCGTCCCCCGTGGCTGCTGGCTGCAGTAACAGGACGTTGTCCCTTCCTCTTCCCTTCCAGGGGACCTGTTTCAGAAGCCTGAGGTGTCCACCGTCAAGTTCCTGTTCCTGGTGGGCGGCTTTGCGGAGGCTCCCCTGCTGCAGCAGGCGGTGCAGGCCGCCTTCGGGGACACGTGCCGCATCATCATCCCTCAGGACGTGGGCCTCACCATCCTCAAGGGCGCCGTGCTCTTTGGCCTGGATCCCACCGTCATCAAGGTGCGCAGGTCCCCGCTCACCTACGGGGTGGGCGTGCTGAACCGCTACGTGGAGGGCAAGCACCCGCCTGACAAGCTGCTGGTGAAAGACGGCACCCGCTGGTGCACCGACGTCTTCGACAAGTTCATCTCTGCTGACCAGTCCGTGGCCCTGGGGGAGCTGGTCAAACGCAGCTACACCCCGGCCAAGCCCTCTCAGCTGGTCATCGTCATCAACGTCTACAGCTCGGAGCGCGACAACGTGAGCTTCATCACCGACCCCGGGGTGAAGAAGTGCGGCACACTCCGCCTGGATCTCACAGGGGCCAGCGGCCCCGCCGTGCCCGCCCGCAGGGAGATCCAGACCCTCATGCAGTTCGGGGACACTGAGATCAAGGCCACGGCCGTCGATATAGCCACCTCGAGGTGTGTCAAGGTTGGCATCGACTTCTTAAACTACTAACTGGCTTCCCTGACACCCGCCTCCTTGGGCTCAGCTCACCGGCATCTGCTGACCTCAACCCTGACGGCCCTTCCCCTGCCCTTGACCTTGCCCTTGCCCCCCTGAATTTCAGCAGGGAACATGAGACCAGGGCTAGAAACAATGAGGCAGTTTTGAGGGCATACCGGAGTCAGAAAAGCTGTCGGAAAAAATTTAAGATTGAGGTTTGGGAATAAGAAATTTGAGGCTTTCGAAAGAGCAGCTGATTTTCATAGGCCCAAGGGGGTGAAACACCCACCCAGCAAGGGAATCTGTACATTTCCACCCAGGGCGTGCATCGGACGCCTGTCCGGCAAGTAGGACTTAGGATGCCCTCTTGCCGTCCTGTGAGACATGCAGTGAGAGCTTTGAGCCAGGAGGAAGTTCTTCATCTCTTTGAGGCTTTTCGTTTTACATTTGTTTGGATGGCAGTCAGTATAAGATGCCAACCATCTGCAGTTAATTCCTTTTCCGCATCATGTGATTGAAAGTGGAGATTCAGTGGGAACTTGGAGCATTTTTAGCAGGTGGGAGAAGACTGCCTACACAGGGCACTAGTTTAGGTTGTCATGATTTAAGTTCCAAATAGGGTCAGTGAGGAATAACTGTAGCCATGGCTGATCCACCAGGATTTGTGGGAGTGACAGCTCATCTTTCCTGCAGGTAAAAACTCACTTCGACAGAAATGGATATTAAAGAGCTACTGACATATCCCAGATCATACGCTGTATAATTTTTGGCATCAGAATGTCGAATTCTGATTTCTGAGTCCCTAAGTAATTCTTGTTAACCTTAGTAGAAATTCTGTGTGAGAAAATGACCTTGCACTTGGCCTTGTTCACGCTGCAAAGCGTGGGAGCAGTCCCTCACCTTGCAAAACATTCATTTTTAAAAATTAACTCCCTCACCCTGCTCCACCTCATCCCGCTAAACGTTTTGGCCATTTATTCCCACCTTTTGAAAGGAAAACATGGGTGATACGTGGACAGAGAATCTTGTTCTGTAAAATATTTTATTAAAGCCTTCGGTTTTTAAATTCTATCCAAAGGGAATTAGAAGGTCTACATTTGGTAAATTAAGCTGGGTTTTCAAAGCAGATCTGTGGATTGCCGACTGGAGGACACTTGTTAAAAACAGGTTCCTGGATCCTGTACCATTTACGAACTAAAGTCTAGTCTTAGTGGAAGGGGACCAGAATCTGCAGTGTTCAGTACACACTATAGGTGACTGCATTTCACCTGAAATTTGAGCGCTCCTAAAGTGAGGTTTTGTATGAAGCTGAGGGCACATCAGAGCCTGCAGCCTCTGGTCCCCTCGATCCTTGGGGAAATGGTTTACATGAAGACTGATGCTCCCACACTTGCCCTCCTGTGAGTGGGGCCGGTGCCCCACCTACCTTGGGGATGGCACTTTAAAACCCTCACAGGAAGGGCCTGGGGAGGAAGAAGATTGGAAGAAAGACGCACTAGGAAAGGGGCTGACTGAGCACCAACCGGTTGGGTCTGTGTTCTCTCCTTCCTTCCCCACTTGCAAAGCCAGTTTTCTCCAACATTCAGGACAAAAAATCAAGAATCTGACTCATAGCCTGTCTGGTCTGTTCAAAGCTGTCTTTTCTACCTGCTAGAGCTCATTCCAATTTTAAACCACTGGAGGTATGCATACTAAATGGAGGAAGCATGAGCAAACTCACTTCAAATGCAAGTTGGATTCATAAACCCATTATTACAGCCAATATGCAGATTTTAAATAGCATTTCCAATTTTGTTTTAACGTGTCTTCTTTTCCACCTCGCCTGCTGCAGAATTACCTACTAGAATGTGAAATACAACAAACCACAGAACTAGAGAATGCTAGGCACTTAGTCATAGGGTTTCTTGTCCAGGCACCAAGGTGTGTTTGCTTGGGTCCTCTTGCTACCTGCTCTGCTTCAAAAGCTACCAGTTATGGGTCTGTCTTTGCTGTTACCAGCCATACTCTCTGCAAATAAGGCTTCTCAATTTAGTTATAATTGTATGTACATACAATATTAGAATACTGTACAGAATCTTTATTTCTAAAATGTGCTTTTTCTTGTCTAAAAAAAGGAAGAAAATGCTCTCTGAATTTTGTTGATGATATTGCTGCCTTTAATTTCCCATGGTTTCATTTCTTAATCGTGTTTACTAATCGATTTGTACCAATCCTAAGCTATGGACTATGTATCCAGACTGAGCAATAGACAGGTGCCCAGGGTCAGAATGCTCTGAACACATGGACCACCTGAATCAACAGCTTCATCAGACCTTTTTCTACACGCACATCCATCCCTAAGGTTCACAGTTTCTGTGTATAGGAGTGTAATAATGCATCGGTCTCCTGTCCAGTCTTTGGGAGCTGAGTGTTCTGGCTCTGTAAGCATTGTGACTGTGAAGAAAGACCTAGGAAAACTCTTTGCAGCCCTGCCAGGTGGTCAGCCTCTCCTTGTAGGGCAAAGCAGTCCCTCTGAGGGCAAAGTGTGGTCCAGCGTGTGTGATGTTTTCAGAATATCAGGGTCAAAGGAAGGAACCAGATGGTTCGCAGATGCGGTTTTCCTACTGGCTGAGGTGTAAGTGTGGGTGATAGTCAAGGCCTTCTTTTAGGGCTCATGTGAGGCCTTTCCCACCTCGCATTAAAGGTGATTCCTTGTCTACTATTTCTCTGAAAATGAACTGGTTGCTGTAATCTCGGCAGATAGATGATGGAGAGGAGGTGATACGTTTACTGGACTTTCTTCTGGCCCCAGAGACGCAGCCCCAATAGTTGAACTCCTTAAAGGCATTTTGATGGATCCCCCAAATCCATCCCTCCCCCCACTCCAGAAATAGTCTAGAGTAAGAGCACTGGATAAATACACTTGGACACATTTTCTGATCTTAGAAAGTTTCTAAAAGGCCTGTTGTCTTGACACATTGCCCAGTTGTCCCTGGCTTATTATCTGATCTTCACATGTCTTGGAAGCAGAACTGTCGAGGGACTTCCTGTGTGACTGTAACTGCTCTCTGTACACACAGCAGGCATTAATAAATGCTGCATGCCAGACATGTGACAGGCAGTCAAGAGATGGGGAAAGAGGAGGACACATATAAGCAGTTTGTAGAGTGATGGCTAACATGAGTCCAGAATAGAGATCCTGCCCTACCCCTAGGATGTTATTTAGATCAAGTTTAGCTTTTAGAGTCCAGGTCTGGTTAATTGCCAGGGTGGCAAAGAGTTGCATGCACCCATATCAACAGGAGTCAAAATGCATTATTAGTCGACGATCGACCTTCACCTTGTAGAGGTGAAATAGCTGTGATTAAGCTGCATATTTATGCTGGGAAATGGCTTAAATGGGTGACTAGTATAAACATGGTTGGCCATAACGCCACACCTCTCATCTGCTTGGAATATGGAACTATATTCTAAAACGGGTCTTGTGTACTGCCAGATAAATTCAGACTTCACAGATCTTTGCAGCATTTTACCACTTGGCAAGATTGTATCTGCAAACTGTCTTCACAGATGTCTAATAAAGCAAAACTCTGGATCTCATGTGGCCTAGATGGTTTACTCTGCACTCTGACTTCATAAATGGGATTTTAGAAACATCATTACCGACCTCCCACTCCTCCCCTTCTCAGGTGGAGATAGACGTCTTAACAGGTCCTTTCCTACGTGTTGCAAGCTTTACTAACTTTCATTCTAACAAGACCGGCCCCTTTGTGCTTTGGGAAGGAAGCCTCTGTTGATGTCCATGAACCCCCTTTCCCTCCAACGTGAATGAAAAGGGGTCCAGTCAGAGAGAAGGCAGCTGCACCAGTTGGCTACTGACCATTCCACTGCACCCAAATGAAGAGTATTTTATAAAAACAGAACAAAAACGCACAGGGCCAGGATTGGGGCCTGGCCCTTCCGGCATCTTAGCAGGCTCCCTGAGCCTGCTCCTGCATCTAGAGCCCTGGGTTTATCCAGGCTTTATGTCTGGGTCGCCCTCTAGAGCTGGTTTTAGAAGCTTGCAGATAGTGTGAGGTGGGGTCCTACCTAGGACCCCGGGGCGGGGGTGGGTGGGTGGGGAGTTCTCAATGGACTTTTAAGTGGGGAGCTCCATGGGCCTTCACCTGAAGTTCATTTCCCAGGAGAGGTGAGGCACGGAAGGCTGGGAGGTTCAGTAAACAAATAATCGTGTATTGGAAGGCAGCGAGCACCAGACAGGCCTGCATGTCCTTCCCTGCAGCAAGGGGCTGGGATAACACTCTAAAGGTCCCTCATTCCTTCTGGTTCACACGGTGGGCATCTTGGTTTCCATCCAGTAAGATAAAGGCTCAGCCCTCACTTAGTGCTCATAAAATGAGGCTAGTTAGAAAGGGGTATGGCTCCACTTCCCCTGGATCGCCGCTTTCTGCTCCAATACCTGTTGGGCCATCTGGAAACCAGTGTTTTCTAGTAAGAGACAGAGGGTCGGGGTCCGTGGTGGGAGATGCCCAAGGGAAGCACTTGCATTTGGAAGCCAAGGACACAGGCCCTCTCCACTCCGGGCCACTTCAGGCAGCCGGTCTCTCGCAGGGCCCTGACTTTGGACCCCCGCCCGAGGCCCGTTCTGCCCACCCTCTTCCTCCCAGCAGGACCTCCAGGCCGCCCCAGGGTGGGCATCATCACTAAACGGCGGCTTTGACCTAGATCCCTTCGTGTGCCCATTCCCCCAATTCCAAAACGTGGGTTGCCCAGGCGCGAGGTGGGGGTGGGGAGACCATGAACGGACAACAGCTTCGGAGGCCAGATATTTGTAGGGTGACTCCTGAGCGGGGAGCAGAGGGAAGCACCCCCACATTCACTGGGGTTCACACACGCCGCGGCCCCACCCCTGGCCCGCGGGATCTGGGCTCAGGGAGGGGCGGCAGAAAGGTGAGGAGGGGGAGGGGCAGGGCCGCCCCCGCCCCCAGCAGGGTGAGCGCACAAAGGCCGGGAGGTCGGGCGTTCGGAATACTCCTGGCCGGGCAGCGATCCAGGTCGGCCCAGGTGAGGCTGTCGGGGTGATGGGGTGGGAGGCAGCACTCGTGCTTTCTGACCCCCAGCCCTGCCACTCCCACCTCCCCGCACACCTCCGCTCCCTCCACGCTCCTCCCTTCCTCCTCTTCCAGGCAGGCCTCGGGCCGGTCCTCAGCTGCCTCGCCCGCCGCCCTCGGGCCCCGCCCCTTCCCTAGCCTCTTACTTTGGGGCAACGAAATCCTGCCCCTCAGTTTAGAAGTCTTCCGTTCATGCCTCCTTGGACAGGACAACCCTCAAACAAGTTAACCTCAGCAAGCCCCCATTTTATGGGACTCCCCATTTTATAGGCACTAGCCCTTAGGATGGGTGTGAGGATTGAACAAGAATGTAGTCCCACATTCATCCCTGTCCCGGCAGCAAGCAAGCTCTAAGTGTCTGAACTGTTCTAAAAACCCCATCACTGATGACAAAACTGGACTGTGGCCCTCCCCTGCACCCCAAGGCCATCTGTCCTGGCTGGAGGGCATCACTTTTCAGAGGTGGGCTGGCTTGGCCTGGAAGGAGGTGGCAGCATCAGCAGATGCGATGCTGGCCTGGCCCATCTGGGGGGACCGCAGCCCATCCCGGAAGAGGGAATGTCTCCCTGGATCTGGAGACAGCATCCACATAAACGGATGCCCCCGCCCCCAATCTGCCTTGGACTCCACGCCAACCTGTTGAGACTTCTGATCCCTTCCAGCCAGAACTTACTCTAATCCTTTGTTAGGGGGCTGCCCTGGGCCTTGAAGGATATTGAGCATCATTCTTGGCCTCTAATGATCAGACACCACTAGCACCCCACTTCCCAGTTGTGACATCCCAAAATGTCTCCAGACACTGCCTGGTGTCCGGATGGGGGTTATTCACCACTGCGACCTGATTCCCCCTGGATAAAGAAAGGGTCTGGGTTAAGGGGGCCTCATCTCTCTCCTCCCCGCAAATTCATGAGTCTTATTTACATGGGGGCTCCTGGGCCTTGTTCATCTTTTTGTTTCTAACCTCTGTCACAGATGGTGGCCACAGTGTGTGCACAGTTCATGTCAGATGGGAGGATGGATGGAAGGTTCAGGGTGGGGGTGAGAGGAGCTCCCCGCTGGGGAGGGAGACGCTGGTGGGTGGTGATTTGGACATCTGCTATCCAAGTTTGTGAAAGAGGAGAAGGCCCTTTGGTGAAGGTCGTTGGCATTCTGCCTGAAGCCAGCGACATCTGGTTCTGTGCACGGTGGTGACACTGCCTCCCTATCCCAAGCCTGGACAAGGTCACTGTCCTCCCAAGGGCTCTAGCATACTCGAGGTGAGTTCTTGAGGCAGCAACATTGGATAAGACGATTTCATTCCATCCTCCCTTTATTAACAGAGAACAAAATCATGGAGTCTTCCAAGATCTTCATGAGACAGCTGCCAGTCACGCCAGGCTACAGTGGTAAGTGGTGATGGGCCTGCAGACATTGCTGGCCCGAGAACGGTGGCCCTGGTCAATGTCCCTGCTTCGGCCCACTGTCCACGTCTACCTGGCCGACTGGGCCAGTCCAGGCACTTTAGCTTTTAGGATACTTGTTAAAAGCGGTTCTGATCAATAGGGATATAAGGTAGGTCAGATCTCCCAGGACATGACCTGGTATGCAGGAGGCACTTTATCAATGTCCATCAAGTGTGCTTGGACCAGTATAGATACAATGAATAGGCCAAGGCCTGTCCTTCTCCCCAAGCTGGGCCTTCTCAAGCTTTGCAGTAGAACTACTGTTCTATGGCCCGTTTCTTCTTGTGTCCCCAAAAAGGGAGGGTGACCAGCTGCCCTGGTTTGCCTGGAAATAGCACAGAAAGTCCCCAGGAATTGCCTCAGTCCTTGACACATGGACAATTGGTCACCCTCCCTAAGGCTTCTGAGAATGGACTAAGTCGCATCCCTGTGACAAATCCAGTGACCTCTACAGGCTCTCAGCTCTCACCAGGTGCTCTTAGGAGGGCAGATGCAGGGGGAATATTCCAAGGCTGCCCAGCCTCACCCTGGTCCTGGTTGATTAAGAAAACGGGCTTTGGGTTCTAACGAACTGAGATTCCAGTCTCTGCTTGGACATGTCTCTGTGATTGTAAGTAAGTTACCTATCTATAGCACGTAAACATTTCTATCAAATGGGTGTATTGGCTTCCTAGGGCTGCTGTTTAAAACAAGATGCTTATTCTCACTCAGTTCTGGAAGCTGGAAGTGTGAAATCAAGGTGTTGGTAGGACCTTGCTCTCTTGGAAGGCCTGAGGGAGGTTCCTTCCAGCCTCTTCCAGCTTCTGAGGGCCCTGGGCATTCCTTGGCCTGTGGCCACATCACTAACTCTCTGCCTCCACCTTCACATGACGATTCATGTGCCCTGTGTCTGTGTGTCTCAAACCTCCCTCTTTTTCTGCTTTATAAAAACACCAGGCATTGGATTTAGAGCCCACCCTACATCCGGGATGATCTTATTTCTAGATCCTTAAGTACATCTGCAAACATCAGATGACATGCACAGAATCCAGGGGTGAGAACTTGGGCATTATATGGACTTGGGAGACACAAGTCAACCAACTGCATGGGGGTGACAATGAACTTTTTATAAGATTGTGAGAATGAATGGAGCCAGCATACGTGACCTGAGTCCTTGGCACCTGGACAACTAACTGGTCAAGTTATCTCCAGCATGCATAGCATTTACAATGTCTTGGTGCTCAGTAAGGCTCAATAAAAGTAGCTTGTATTCCTGTGTGTGTGCATCTGTAGAATTCTATGAAATCTATGCTGACCAAAGTAGTCCCTGACAGAGGAGAAACCATCGTAGCAAGGCCCATGGACTTCTATGGTCTCCCCCATGACATTAGGGTGTCTTGTTTTTTACATTTGATGCCCCCTCCCCATACCCCCCCACCCCCAGGCAACCACCAAACCACTGACTGTGTCCATGGGTTTTTGTTTCTTTGTTATTTTCAGTTTTATATTCCACCTATGAGTGAGGTCATATGTTTCTTTCTTCTTTGAGTCTGACTTATTTCGCTTAATAAGATGTTGTCAAGGTTTGTCCATGTTGTCACAAATTGCTATATTTCATCTTTTCTTATTGCTGAGTAGTATTCTATTGTGTAAATGTACCACAACTTCTTTATCCAGTCATCTATCAGAGGACACTTTGGTTGATTCCATGACTTGGCCACCATGAACAGTGCTGTGATGATTAAGGTTTTTGGGTTTTTTGGGGAGATTACCCAGGAGCGGGATTGCTGGGTCATATGGCAATTCCATTCCTAGTTTTTTGAGGAATCTTCACACTGCCTTCCATAGTGGTTGTACCAGTTTACATTCCCACCAGCAGTGTATGAGGTTCCTTTTCCTCCACAGCCTCTCCAGCACTTGTTATCCCTTGTCTTGTTGATTATAGCCATTCTAACAGGTGTGAGGTGGTATCTCATTGTGGTTTTTATTTGCATCTCCCTAATTGCTAGTGATGAGCATTTTTTCATTTATCTATTGGCTGTTTGTATGTCTTCAGGGGAGAAGTGTCTGTGTAGGTCTTCTGCCCATTTTTTAATTGGATTGTTTGTTTTTTGTTGTTGAGTTGTATGAGTTCTTTATATATTTTAGATATCAGCCCTGTATCAGAGGCATTGTTTGCAAATATTTTCTCCCATTTGGTTGGTTTCCCTTTTACTTTGTTGACGGTGTCCTTTGCTGTGTAGAAGCTTTTTAGTTTGATATAATTCCATTCATTTATTTTTGTTTTTACTTCCCTTGCCTTTGAGGTCAAGTTCATAAAGTGCTCTCTGGGCTCATATAGACCTTGGTCTATAAGTTTAGTACCGATGCCTTCTTCTATGTAGGGTGTCATTTAATTGATCAAGGATTGGGGAGACTGGATGGCAGGTGGAGGGTTTAAGATTAGTCTCGTGATTAGAATATTCCAGAGGTGGACTCTTGCAGGGTTCAGGGGTGGCAGTTGCTGAAGCCACGTTTTCCTTACCTAGGGACGAAGGCAAAAATGTTGTGCTTCAGTCACGGGAATATTTATTTATTTTGCAGTTTAAGACCAAGTTCTTAACCAGTTTTTTCTCATTTGTTCTTTAAAAAAAACAACAACAGTTTTATTGTGACAATATTATAGTACTTAGGATTTGGCATCCAGTTTAAATAAATAGTCATGTTTTACCCATACTAATTGTAATGATTATATGTTATTTTGTGGGAAATGGTGGCAGATTGTTCTAAGGGTGGGTCTCTCAGATAATGAATTTACCTTTCTGTGTAATAGGTCTCTGCTTTTCATAAGCCCGCAATTTTCCGATGGTCCCGACAAGAAAGATGCCAAATTGCATTTGGGAAGTGTCAAGGAAAATAAGCTTTCTCTCTAAATAGGCGAATAATTCCAATTACTCCTCAGACTATCATTTTGGCCCATTACGTGCTTTCCTCATTTGCCGTTCAGGCTGACATCGGGCTTTGCTATCAAAGAATATTATTGTCATCGCCTTTGTTGAAGTGGGCCTTCCCTCCCAGGCTCCAAGGTCATTTTTGGTGGCCTTGGGAGGGCCCCGTCGCAGTGGAAACAACAGCACTGCTTGTATTAATGGCCTTTGGAAAAACGCAGCATTGTTGGCCAAGGAAGAAATACCAAGTAGTGGGCTGAACACCCAGGGCATCTGGGCAGCTGCTACATCCCACTGAGGGCTGATCCCTGTGGGCTCTTGCAGGCTTCGTCCCATACCTCAGCTGCGAGGGGACCTCCAGTGGGGATAACATGTCCCAGTGTCTGAGAGCCTTCCGGGAGAAAACACAACGATACAAAGAGCAGCGGGAGGAATTTCACCATTCGGTGGCTGCTACCCAGAGACTGAAGCCCATCTGCTCCAAGGAGGAGATCCTGCGGACGCTGCACGAGTACTCCCAGAAGTACCACCCCTTGAGTCTGGGTACCAGCTCCCAGAAACCAGCCCCCTTCAGTCCCGGGCCCAAGGGCAGGGCCTGGCAGGCCTGCTGAGCTGTCACAGAGGTCACAGAACTCAGCCCAGTTTCAAGTCCCCAGAGAGTGGAAAGCCTCCGTTTCTTAAAAATGAGGAACATTTCCTGAGGAGTGGGGGTAGGGGTGCAGCAGAGCATGCTGGGAACGACTGACCACAGCTGGCCGGACAGCTGCCCGTGCAGTAGCTGCTGCTTTGTAGTTTTGCTGGGCCGAGCACCACTATTTCATCAAGCACTCACAACAACCCTGTGAGGTCATTTTGTCATTCCCATTTTAGAGATGGCACAAGTGAGGCTTCAAGAAGTAGTGTCCCTTGTCCAAGGTCACACCTGGGTTTGAATGCAACTCTTTCAGGCACTAGCTGGTCAGAAGGAGTTTTGCACAGAATAACAAACACAAAAACAATGGACAATAGGATTATACGCTCGTATAATGTGAATACAACAATGGTTTGCCCCAGACCAGGCATGTCCAACCTCTGGCCCAGGACGGCTTTGAATGAGGCCCAACACAAATTCTTAAAACATTATGAGATTTTGGGGGGGACTTTTTTTTTCTTATATATATATATTTTTTAGCTCATCTGCTGTTGTTAGTGTTAGTGTACTCATATTTTATGTGTGGCCCAAGACAATTCTTCCAATGTGGCCCAGGGAAGCCAAAAGGTTGGACACTGATACTCTAGATTCTAGACCAGGGGTGGCAAGTAAGTGCCAAAGTTTATGAAATAAGAGTATACTCGCTCAACTCGCCAACCCATCAAGTGAGATAGCGGTATCGATTATTTTTATGTCTATAAGAGGCATAGGATGTTTTTATAACAAAAAACAATAATTTCTTGTGCTGAAATAATTGCTCCGCGTGCCACTTTGGGCACGTGTGCCATAGGTTCGCCACCCCTGTTCTAGACCATTTTTCAGGTTTAAAGAACTATAGGCAAAGTAATGGACTGATTGCCTTTATTATTATTCCTATAATTGTTTGATGATTTTTAAAGAACATGTTTCTTGAGCTTTAAAAATTTCCAAGACATTACAAAGGACATCTTTCGAAGAGTTTGGGATTGGGCCCAGCTCTTTGCCTCTTTGCTGTGTGACCTAGGACAGCTTGCTTTCCCTCTCTGGGTTCCAGGGCAGGGCAGCATGGACTAGATACTCCCTAGGGTGCCTTTGAGCTCTGAGGTTAGGGGACTCAGCAGCTTAATTCAATTTGTACAGCAACCGGAGGAGGCAGATGGGGCAGTAATCTTTCACGTCATAAATGTGAAAGTGCCCGAGGTCAGCCAGCCAGCCAGAGTGACTCATGACCTGTGGGCAGGTTCCCGGGGCTGCGCATGACCTGCATGTGCCTCATGATTCCCTTGTGTAAACTGTCAAAGAGCAACGAATGACTGAGGCTTCTAACCTGAGAAAGGAGCAGGGTCTGTTTAAGAGCAAGGACTTGGGAATCAGACAGCCGTGGGGTTGAGTCTCCACAGGACCATTTCCTTGCCATGTGACCTTGGCTAAGTCTTAACCTCCTGAAAGTCTCATTTCCTCCTCCAGAAAGTGGAGGCGAGAATGAAATCAGGGGCTGTGCTATACGACAAGCCACCACCGATGTGTCCCAGAATCAGCCAGCCAGTGGCAGCTGCCTTAGGACATCAAGCAGCCTTGGCCTTCACTGGGGCTAACTGTTGGGGTGCTGGCCAACGTGGGAGCACTGCCCATGGCGTGGCTTCTCAAAGCCCTCAGGAAGCGTGCTGTTTCTTTACAGAATGCAAAAACATCAAGAAACCTCTCCAGGAGCCCCCGATCCCTGGCTGGTCAGGCTACCTGCCAAGAGCCAGGGTCACCGAATTAGGCTGTGCCACACGGTACACAGTCATGGCCAGAAACTGCTACAAGGACTTTCTGGACATTGTGGAACGGGCCAAGAGGGCGCACCTGAAACCATACGAGGAGTAAGTCTGGCTGGGGGCGTAACCACGGTAACAAGGGGACGAGCAGATCTCAGGCCATGGGTTTCCACGTGTGCCTAGCCCAGCACCAGGACTATGTCACGCGGGGTCTTGTTTGTAATTGCAGGGCCTTCCAAGTAGGGGGACAGCACTCCATTCCCCACTGACACCCAGCGTTCCCTGGAAGTCCAGCTTTGCAGGGGTGGCAGGGAAGAAAAACCCACAGGGCCGCCCATCCTGGCAGCAACCGAAGGCCTGAGGGAGGGAAATGGGAGGGCACTGCCTAGGGTGGCTTCTGTGGCCTCTGTTTTCCCTTCTGTGAAATGGAGATGATCATCCTTACCGTCAGGATAAATGGTAAGGATGAGAAATAAACGTACTGTGCTCGCACAGACCATACATAGGCTGTATTTATTCTTATTTTTATTATGACTCTGACTTTGCTCTTACTTTAGAACATACGGAGTTAGGTCCACGCAACCTCCTCCTGCTCCTTCTCCAGCACTTTTGCAGAACAAAATGCAGTTGCCAAAATACGCGACCTCCTCCTATCCAGGTAAGGGAGGATTCTTCCTCCCCTTTCTACCATTTTTAAAAAAGGGGATGAAGTGTTTGCAATGGCCTCTGCTTAGCTGGGGCCCCCTGCCTGCAACTTGGGGGGATGGTTTCTCTTCCAGGTGACAGCTGTCCTGCTCTTCGGAGACCCCTGACAGAGGACCCCAGACCTCCTGTGACATGTGGCTGTACTCAGAGGCCAAATATGTCGTGCAATGGAAAGATTTATCTGGAGCCACTGTCCTCAGCCAGGGCTAGGACAGTAGAGGGCTAGAAGCGGGGAGCCTCTCAAAGAGAGGTGAAGTTTATGGGGGTGGGGGAGGGCTCATAACTAACATAAGAATCCTTTTAAGCGCTGCCGGCACCCTGACTGGTTGGCAATAGCATGTCATTAAGGATAAAGACCTTGTATTGTTGTGCGGGAATGAAGAGCATACTTCTCGGCAGGCTAAAGGCTTCTGTGGGGTGTTTTCCAGCTGATGTTGATCTCGGAATAGGCAGGCTGGAGCCCATGTTTTCTAGCCCTGAAGTAACATTGCGCACCTGGACCAGGCTCTCATTGAAGCCCTGGCCCAGCTCTCTAACCATCATGCCCTGTCAGTCATCCTGGGTCCTGACAGGGCTGTTCCCAGCACAGGCACTGATGCCATGCCCAGCCCAGCCCTGGTTTTTCAGACTCCCAGTCCTGCGGGCAGGCAGCAGCTGGGTTCATTTCCTGGGGTTGCTGTAACCGAGTACCACCGACTGGGTGGCGTAAGACAACAGGAATTTATTGTCACAGTTCTGGAGGTTACACATCCAACAGCAAGGTGTTCGAGAGGCCATGCTCCCTCAGAGACCTTGGGAAGAATCCTTCCTCACTTCCTCACCTGGGTAGAGAAATCAGCAGTCATATCTTCGAGGAGAAAAAAGAATGTTGATGAGAAAAAAGTTACACCTTTATATTTACTAACCTCCAAGTGAAATGCAGTATTGCCTTCACCTAAGACTGTAGGCAACAAACCACAGCTATACCTGTACCTTCAGCCAATAGAAATCATAGCTCTTTTCACATCGCATACCGGTATTTGTTACAAACAGCTTTGAAAGAATGTTACCATTGATCACTATAATTATAATAGTTATTAGAGCTACTATAACTACTTTCTAACATATTGCTATTCAATATATGTATAAAGAAACGGCTATTTCACAAATACTCTTTTTACTGTTGGGATAACATTTCAATATAATTAGTTTCCTTTGTAATCTCCTGTATTTCACTTTACATTTAAAAACATTATTCTGAGGAGAGGTGCACAGGTTTCACCAGACAGCCCCAGGGCCCCTGGCACAGAAATACTTAAGATCCCTCATCCAGGGAAACAAACAAGAATGTGTGTAAAGATGAGTGTTGCATAAAACAGAACAACAATCCAATCCCCTTGGGACCTGAGGTTCTAGTACATCCCATTATTAAAAAGTAATGTGATAGAAGAATGCTTTTGGGGGAAAATGTTTATGATATAGTACCTGAAAAAAGCAGGTCATAATTACAGCAAACCCATTTGTGTATATATACACACACACACAAACCACATACCCCATAATCTTGTTTTTTTTGTTTTGAAAAAAGAGAGGGGGTAGGGAGAGGGAGCTAACCCATATGCTATCAGTTGTTACTTGCATGATGGCACTCTTGGTCATTTTTATTTTCTTGTTTGTGCTTTTTCCAATTTTCTACAGCCAACAGGTGTTGTTTTCATAATCAGGAAGAGATGTTATTTTAGGAATCCTTTTTTGAATTGATGAAAAGATATTTTAACCTTTTAGGGATTGTATATGTACAGAGAAAAAATGCCACATTCTATAGAAGGTAGCTGGCCTTCGCGTTGAAGGGCTGGGGCAAAGCTCAATGAATAGCAGGGATTTTTTCCAGCTTCCTTAAAACCCTGGGAGAGTGACCTCACCGTTCCAGAAAGAACACCAGGAGGCAGGCAGAGCCCTGACCTGCCTGGGCCCGAGTGGTCCCTCCTGCCATATTGACGCTGGCCCCTCAGAAATAGCCACCCAGGAAGTATATGTGGTGGGCCCCGCTCCCAAACCACACATTTGCACATGACTATTCTGGGCTCAAGGTTACAGAAGTCTTTGCCCAGAACATTAAAGGGTACCAGGACTGAAATGGCTCCTGGCAACTACCCTTATCTTGACCTCATTCACAGGATCATAGGTATCATGCATCAAAATTGAAGTCACTAATTCATTTGGCACCAAAAACAAAACCAAACAAACAAAAAGTCAACCACCCCATGACAGTGGTAACAAAATTGAAGAAAGGCAATTTAAAAAGTTGTTCAGTAGTGTCTAATTCTTCTCCAGCTTCAAGGTGAAGATCACCACATTCAATATGTAAATCTGTAACTCCTTTTGTTGAAACGGTTCCTCATCGCAATTCTTTTTTTCTTAATCTTTATCCTTTTTGTTTCTCCCTAGCCTATAATTTCTAGAGTGTCTGTCAGTGAGGTAGAGAGGTGATTTTACTACACAGCAAATTATCATTATTAGCACAAACTGCATCCTTAACGAGCTCATTCTTGCCACTAAAAACAATTCCATTACCTGATAAGACAAAAATTGCCGGGGCCTGGAAGGGCTGGAGAATAAAGGGAGTAGGTTTGTGTGTGTTCTTATGATAACAGGGCCTTTTGTCTGAATAGTTTGACTTCAGCAGCAACTAAAGTGCTCCTTTCTGTCTCTTTCTGTGCGGAAAATGGACAGGTCCCCACAGGCCAGGGTTGGGGATGGGATTCAGGGTTCCCTGTCCTAACCCCCCACCCCGTCCCCATGGAGCGGTGACCCACCGACCCTGAACAGGGTCTCAGGCCCAGCACCAGTTGTGACGCATGTGGCCAGTAGACCTTCTGAGTTCAGATCTCAACTCTGTTTTTGTCTGGCTGTGTGACTTCATGCTTTCTGTCACCTCTCTGAGACTCAAATTTCTGGTTTGTTAAAAGAAGCTAACAAAATAGCTTACCCAGTCGCACTGGCCGAAGATCAAGAGATTAGGTGGGTAAATGGAGCCACCGAAGCAAGCTCAGTCAACATTGTTATTATCCGTTACCATTAGGGTAAAGTGACCCTATAGCTGATGTAGACTAGGGGACTATTAACAGAAAAGGGTGAAGAAGCCAGGGCCCCTGGCCCCCTGATGTATTCTTTTCACCACTGCACTTTTCTTCCAAAGCCAGGCAGGGCAGGTAGCAAATAATAAAAACAGCAGCTGTTGATGAGCTCACTGGTGTCCAGCTGTGGCCTAAGCCCTTCACGTGGAATCGCTTATTTGATTAGTATGAATATCTTCCATTTGACAGATAAGGAACTAGAGGCACACAGAGGTCGTGCACTCTGCTCAGGGCCACACAAGCCATCAGTGGCAGGGCCATGATTTGAACCCAAACAGTCTGAGGCCCGAGTCTGCTCATGTAACCTTCACACCACACCGCCAGGTCTCACGAGCCTTCGCTCTGGCCATTGCCACAGGAACATAAACTGCCTCAAAGTGAGTCCTGGTTTCAACATCAAATTAATCCGTAAAGAAGAGCGATGTGGAGATAAACGAGGAGCATAATGTGACAGCCAGTGCAATGGGGTTCAGGGGAGGAGTGCTGGGTTTCAGGGGTTGCGACATGGGTTTGGACCACATGACTGCTGAGTGATCTTGAGTGTGAAACTTAACCCCTCTCAGTCTTAGTTTTCTGTTATAAAATGATAATACCTTCCTTATGAGGTGGCTTGGGAGGGTTAAATGGGGTCACACACACGCTAATATAAAACTCACAGACCTTCAGCTGCAACTAGAAGGAACAACTAAAAGGCAAAAATTAGGAGTTCAACTAAGGTTCAGGATGGGATACCCTCACCTTCGTTCCCTGTTCCTAGGCCTTGCTCATCAAACTCTGTCCCATCCCAAGAGTTTCAAGTTTCGAGAGTTGGGGTGTTGGCTTATTTGTTCCCTGGAGACCTCTGGGTTCCTTCAGCAAATTATGTTCCCCTCCTCAAATACTGTATCCAGAGTTTCTCCTGGGGCCCGGCCTACCTGAGCACCCCACAACTGTGAGCTGTCGTTAGCTGAGATGGCCTGGGGCATGCCGAGCCCCCACCATTCGTCTCTTCTTTAGCTAATAGGGGTGGGCTTGTGGGGAGAGTGGGGTACACCAGCCCCCACCAGTCTTCTGAAATCAGGCCCCTGTCCCAGAAAGAATACAGGTGGCCCCTCAAAGGACTTGGATGTGTCCTCCACAAAAGCCCTACATCCATATTTAGAATCAAACTGGATTTGTCTGGATTCTCCAAAGGCTGAGAGGAAGCATGTACCCCACCTTTCCTGAACAGCCTGGAGTACCATCAGGAAAGAGCACTGGGTACCCAACCCCAAGGTCCCACAGGCCTTGTTTCTGGCTCATGTTCTTGTGAAGGTCACACCAAGGGCAGCTTTCCCTCGGCCTCCCCGGCTCGTGTGACCCTCCCTGCCCTGCACAGTCCTGGACCTCAGCTCTATTTTATCTAAAATCACTTCTGTTGGCTTAAACTCAACCCGGTTTTGGTGAGTGCTTATTGTCTCAGGGCATTACTGACTTACAATTCATGTACATATGTATCGTATCTGCAAGTTTTGTGAAGGTGGGGTTGTTCTAATTGTCCTTTCCCCCACCCCCATTTTATCTGAGCATTGAGGACCTTCTAGCCAATGTGTCTAAAATCCTTTTTATTAGATTTATTGTCATGAACACAGCATTTTATTTGAGTGCTACCCCAGCCTCGTGCACTAACGGTGCAAACCCTTCTTACAGAACATCCATCACTAAGGCCCTACCTTCTAATGCAGGGGTTGAAAACTTTCTGCAAAGGGCCAGATAGTAAATAATATTTTAGGCTTTGTGAGCCGTATGGTCGCTGTTGTCACGATTCGAATCTGCCGTGTTAGCAGGAAAGCGGCTACAGGCGATATGTAGGTGAATGCGTGTGGCTGTCTTCCCATAAAACTTTAATTATAGACACTAAAATTATACTTTCATATCATTGTCACGCATCACAACATATTCTTTTGAATTAAAAAAAAACACAACACATTTAAACATGTGAAAATCATTCTTAGCAGGAGAGCTGTACAAAAACAGGTGGCCCGTGAGCCTGAACTCACTAACCCCTGCTCTAAACCACCAGTTAACTCAAGGGGATGATGCTAGCTGGGATCTAGTCATAAGTGATTTGTTTGTAAGCAATATGGGCTAAGCAGGTGCCTTCTCGAAAGAAACCTCTTTGGAGGAAATGGGAATCAGATGCCATGTACCCAGAACACGGAGAACTCAGCCCAAAGCCACTCCCCGAGACAGGGACCAGGACGTGGAGCTCAGATGAGGTGGGAGAAAGCCTGCAACTGAAACAAAGGCATGGTACAGGCTTCCCATACCCTGCATTAAAGCTAAAATCTAATTTAGATGGAAATGGATGCATAGAAATTAAAGGTGCACGCGAGGTTCTCGTTGTGCACACTGTAACGAGAGCTTTACCAAATTTATTCCTTTGGCTTGAAAATAAAGATGCTTTTTGAAATTTGATTGTGTTCTGTTGCAAATTGTTTCAGCTTTATGAATAGTGTAAACTGCATTTGTGATCTGCCTCAAAGAAAAAAATAGAGCATTAAAGTATTTAAGGTTCAATCAAAGGCTTGCTGTGAGTGGTGCAGTATTAAAATAACAGAAAAATCAATGCAATTTTTGTTTTGAACGCGACTTGTCACAAATAACGTTCTAATAACACTGATTATATGGTAGCAAATGTAATTTATATATACCAAGCTCTACACCTTTGTCGGAGTCATCATTAAGGAATTTGACATGTATGCAGGAGAACAGTAAATGTCAGCTGAAATATATACCCGTGAGATATAAATGGGATGCGAAATGAATGCTGTTGGCACACGCTACGCTTACAAGTAATAATAAGCAGGCTAAAGCAGCTTGTGTTTTCAAACAAGAACTCTTTTTATGTTGTCATTAAAAATAGCTCACGATCCTGAAGGTCAGGAATAAATGGCACTATTAGCATTAAAAGCTAGTAAAAGGAAAAGTAATTTGTTGTTTTAACGTAACGTTTTTATGAAATAGCTTGGTAAAAGATGCATTATTTTCCCCCTATGGGAGGCCGAGAAGACAGGATGAAGATGACTGGTTCTTAAGTGGAGAGGGGGACTTTGTATGACCCCTTTGCTGTCACTAATGTTTTGGTTCAGTGAAATCTTTGTGGAATTATGTGGTTTGTGTCCGGGCAGGTAAATGCTAAGAACTAAAGCTTCCCACACACCTGGGGTCCAGCACGGAGCTGCCCTGGTCCCGGGTTGGGTCCTCATAAGTACAGGAATGTCTGCGTGACACTTGGGACACGTAGCAAGATTGTCAGAGACAGAAGATGGAGGGGTTTGATGTGACAGGCACAGGTCCCCAAGAGGAAGAGAAGGGAGGCTCATGCTGTGTGTTTCAGAAACTGTAGCAAATGTATCAGGTTTGAATAGAAATATAGACGTGAGACCATCTCGGGGTCATAGAAACCCACTCAGTCACTTTCGCCGGCAACCCTTCCTATGAACACAGGTCCTGAACTCCAAAATATTGTGAACCTCTCTCTCTCTCTCCTTTTCTCTTAAATTTGGGTAAAAAATGAAAACTATGCAAAAATAACATTGATAGACACCCCTGTAACCACTACCTGGAACTAGTGAAGATGTACATTACATCGTATTTGCTCCAAATCCTTTTGTAACAAAGAATAAATGACGTTACTGATAAGTAAGGATTCAAATGTCTATGTTTTGAAATTTTGTACCGCATATGCAGTGAGCAGATTTTCGTGAGTCGAAATGTATATAAATGGTAATTTCTGTATCTAAATACTGTCCTCAATAGGACATTCAGGGGATCTACTCATGTTGATGCATTGAGGGATCGACCCATGTTGATACATGTGGCCCTAAGTTCATTCTTTTTTATCACTAAAGTAAGGTGACCAGATGTCCCGCTTTTGGCGGGACAGTCCTGATTTTTAACAATTTGTCCCACGTCCTGCGGCATTTTAAAAAAGTCCCGATTTTTGGAAAGAATGCACGACAAGCTAGGGAACGGCAGGAGATAGACCCAATTTTTAATCAAGAACCCCCTCCCCCCCGGTCAATGGTGTCCCGCTTTACCAATGTTACAATCTGGTCACCTTACACTAAAGTTATACTCTGGACAGTCTGACAGGTGTGGATCGCAGATTGGTACTTTTGTTTATATTCCCCAGATTGCTGGTGAAGTGAATCTCAAACATCAGTTTTCTCTTTGTGTGTTGCTGGCTCATGTCGTGTCCCTTTGTCTGTTTTTCTATCGGACTGTCCTTTCTTTTCTGTATTCCAAACACTAACCCTTTTTGCGTCCACTTCAGATGCCCTTTCTGAGGCTGCGCTTGTCTTTAATCTTGGTCATGGTGTCTTTGTTATTCTTAAAGGATAAGTCAGGCCTGCTGGCTCCTCCTGCATCACTGGCTGTTTATCATGAGCCAGGTGCGGTACCAAGCACTTCACATGCTCTGTCTTATTTCATTGTCAGCCACCCCTGTACGGGAGGGCCACTATTATACCCAGCTAAGCAATGAGGTAGAAGTGAACTAGCCAGTCCAGGAGGTACAGGTAGAAAGGGAAGAAGCTGGGGTTCAAGGCCACCTCTGCCTCCCTTCAGAGCCCTGTATCACAGGATGAGAATTAGGAAGAGGAAAGATTAGAACGTGTCATTAGAAGCTCAGAAGTAAACATGCATGGTAGTTAGTTTCAACTCTGGCTGTCCACCTCCCGGGGAGCTTTAAAAAGATTGGTGCAACCCCCCCCAATTCTGATTGGTCCATGGCATGGACAGGACATGAGTTTTCTTTGAAAGCTCCCCCGTGAATTCTAATGTACAGCCAGGGCTGAGGACCTGTTCTATAATCTGCAGTTTTATTGCAATCTAGGAAGTCTTGAAGATCCCAGTCAAGGGCCAGGCCCAGCTTTTAAATGCTGTCTAGCGCTATAAGGAAAAGAATTTCAGAAAATACAAAGGAAAAAAAGAGAACGAAAGAAAAATTGAGCTCAAGTACTTCGTTCTGCAATGAATTTGAGGCACCCTGTAATTCTTGGCATCTCAGTGGGTGAATCTCCTGTTCTCTCCCAGCACCCACCCCTGCTGTCAAGATGCCATTCGTAAAATTGTTCAACAAAGCTGCTTCTGGATTCTAAGAATTAAACAGCGAATGGTCTCATTGCTGCCAACAGGTGGACCCTACACCACCATCCAGTGACCTGCTTTAGCTGGCACCAGCCTATTTACTCACCAGGGCACCGGGAGCTAGTGGGCAGGTGGGCTGGGGGGCTGGTGGGAGCCATGCTTGGGCAGCAGGCTGAGCTGGAAGGGGCGTACACCACACATATTACAGAGGATACTAAATGCGTGCATATTTGCAATAGGAAAACTTTGGAGACCACTTATATATGTCCATGATAGCCACACCCCATACATCCCTCAGTGGAATCTATAAAGCCTTATGAAGAATGAAGAGGCTCTTTCTGTCCCATTAGAGAAGAATAGCCAATTTACTGATAGTGCAAAAAGCAAGGTAAGCGCGGTGTGTATTGTAGGCTAGCATTCGTTTAAAAAGAAAGGGTGGAGCTGGAATGTGAGATAGGTGCACACACACGAGTATGTGTAAGTAGAATATTTTTGGAAAAAACTCAAGTTGTTTTGGGGGAGGAGCTGAGAGACTAGGGGGCAGGGGTAGAAGAAGACGTACCTGCGTAAGAATGCTCTCTGGATCATTTGTGCCATGTGTATGTGCTAACTTCTTATTTTTTAAGCCACCCTTCCTCTATGGCACAGGCCCGCTTAACCTAAATCACACTTTACTCCGAGTTCCTCATGCCACACAGGCTGTTCTTACATGGGCTCAGCTTCTTACCCCATCATGTTCAAAAGCTGGGTGGGCAACACGTGGAAGTAATAGTGGGCTTTTCTAATAGATCAGACTTTCATTGTCTAAGGAAATAAAATACACCAGAACAGGCCTCCTAAAGGATCACGAGAGAGCTGGTGGCAGGGGAGGGTGGGAGGGGGGTTTTGGGCATTACCTGCAGCCAGCTCAGCTCCAGTCCCCACAGTCATTTCTGAAATGTGGCCCCAGAACGCAGAGAATGTCCAATGAGCACTCCAACATCTATCCAAGGGCATTAAACATTTATTGCCACAAAATACAAGGGATCACCCCGTTTTTAACAAGGGTAAAGAGACTGTAAAACATCCTCTCTCACCGTGTCACTGCTACAGAAGTTGTACCTGTGGAGGGAAACATTTTCAGCATGAGGCTCATCAGCTTGTGAGAAAGTGACGTCAGAGTGAGCCTGGAGTTTAGATCCCTTTAACCAAAAGGCTTCTTTCTACGCCAGGCAGAGCCCACCTGATGCGTTAGGAGGCAAAACCCTCTGCAAAGCATCTGCCTCTTTGGCCTTTACACAAGCTGGGAGTGAGCCGGTCTTGTCAGCCCAGGAGTGACAAAGCCCAGGGGGTCTCCATCGAGCCTGCGGCTTTGGGCCTGGCAATGAGTTTAGGGGCCTGCAATGCCCCGACCTGCCCAGAGGAGGCTTTCCCTCAAGAGTTAAGACCCTGGAGGGTTCTTCATACACTACTTCTGGGAATGGAAAATGTGGCAGCCACCTGGGAAAATTGTCCCGCAATTCTTCTCAAAGTTAAACAGACTTATCACATGACTTAGCAATTCTGCTCCCAGGTACATACCCAAGGGAAATGAAAACATCTCTCCACTACAAAACTTGGACAAAAATGGTCATAGCAGCGTTAGTCATAATCACCTGGAAACAAAGTGGAAACCACCCAAATGTCCATCAACTGATAAATGGATAAAATGTGGAATATCCATAGAATATTTTTTGGCAATAAAAAGGAACGAAGTACTGATACATATTACAACACTGATGAACCTTAAAAACACTGTGCTACGTGAAAGAAGCCAGTCACATAGGACTATATAGTGTATGATTCCATTTATATGAAATGTCCACAATAGGAAAATCTATAGAGAGAGAACGTAGTTTAGTGGTTGCCTAAGGAATAGGAAAATCTATAGAGATAGAACATAGCTTAGTGGTGTCCTAAGGCTGGAGCAAAGAAATGGGGAATTAGTGGGCGATGGCTAATGGGTATGGGATTTCTGTTGAGGGTGATGAAATAAATGTTCTAAAATTGTGGTGGTTGCACAACTCTGGAAATATACTAAAAGTCACTGAACTGTATACTTTAAGTGGTGACCATCTGGTATGGAAGTTACATCTCAATAAGGATGCTGACAAACAAGATCATGGGGCGATGTCACCCCTGAGAGGGTGCAGCTGGTCAGGTTGGGGCAACCACCGAGCTGTGGGATGCAGAGCCCTGTGACCTCCTCCTTTTCTAATAGGGGTCTTTGGCTAAAAGCGGTTGGTTGGCCAGACAGGCTGTAGCCCCTTGATGAGGGAGCCCTTAACGGGGGTGTTTGGGATAAACAGTGTGTGAGCTGTGCTGTAGGTGACATCAGTACGTCCCTCCCCATCGCCACCTCAATAGTACGGAACCCAGACAGTTCTGCAGTGCATTCCACAACCAGGCCAGATGGACTCAGCTCCACCTCAGGCTGGATGAGCTGGGTGGGCACAGTGGAAAGGGGACTGAATTGGCCACCAGAAGACAGGGGGGTAAGCCCCGAGAATACATAGTAATGGCACAGCCACAGTGACATCTGATCTTCCCAACAACACATCCAGGAATCGGGAATATTACCATCAGCACAGTGAAGCCATGCAGCTGAGCAAGATCTTGGTATGTGGTTTTCAAAACACTATGAGGTTCAATATTCTTCCCTCTAGCTTCCCCATGTGGTCTTAGATTCTAAGTTACTTGACTCTAAGAATCTTACTTTCCTCATCTTAACAACTGAAAGGTTTCCTTCAAATGCTAACACCTGTTATTTTCTATTATTCTCGTTTAAGGTGGCCTCTTGCTTTTCATAGTTGAAGCACAGTTACGTTCTCTCCCAACTCTTACCAAGTAAGATTCTATTCCCTCCGAAAGAGAAGAGCTTGCCATGATGAGCTAGATCCCAACACAATGTACATTCCTCTCATTCCACTGTCTCCAAACAAACCGATTTAGAGCCATGAACGCATCCCAACTGAAGTTAACTCAGGGATTCCCACAAGTACTGCCCAGGTGCTGCCCTTGTTGTTTAAGACAAAGGAGTCTCATGATTTGCTTGTTTCTCAAAGTTGTGCCTGATGACTGATGTCTTGCTCCTGCCCAGTTGAATGTGGCTTAAGGAAAACTATGTTTGATTTTTCAAAGTAAATCAGATGAGTACATGGACAGTTGAGAGGAAGAGCTGGGTAGAAGAATAGCTGGATGGCTGGATGGATAAGTGGGCAGGTCAGGAGTTAAGTGAATGGATAGAAAGGGAGGAGTGAGTGAATGGATGGGTAGACCAATGCATAGACGGGTGGGCAGGTATTTGGATGAATGTATGTAGCTATGCATAGATAGATTGATAGATAAATACAGAAAATAAGAGGGGGAATAAAAGATACATACTTAGTTCCATCTTCACCACTTTCCACTGTGATCTGGGAAGCCCCCAGTTTGGGCCGAAGGATATTGATCACATGGTTGTTCCAGAGGAACTTAACCTTCTGGATTTGTCCAACATTGAGGTCCACATCAACGTCAAGCATGTGACGTGCAGCGGGTTTGAGGGACCCTCTGAAAACATAGACATAAAGTGTTATTTCAGCTGGGTCTGTGAATGCATAGGATGATCGCAATCGATCGCTTCTCCAAACAATGGCTGCTATTGTGGGTTTTCTGAAAATACCTTGAATGGCTTCATACACAGCCAGGGACTGCTAAAACACAAATGTGCTTGTGAAGAACACACCTTTCAAAATGATTGGACTCTGGATTTCCACTGTCTTAGGTTGTTCCGAGAGGGAGAAGTCAAATATTTGGGGTGGCATATTAACCCTGTAAGTTCACTGCAGGGCTAATTAATGCAATGTCTTATGTTTAAAGATGCATGTGATTCAGCAGCGGTGACTTGTGAGTATCTCCTATGTAGCCTAAGAAGCAGTCAAAGAACTTTAACTTAACATGAGAATTATGTAAAAGTTAGTGCAAAAGAGCAGTCTAATTTTACAGCGCAGTTATGCATTCATCCACATTCATCTAACACCTATTTAGGAAGCAGCGCGTCTGCCCAGCAAGAGCGGGTGCTGAGCCTTCCACAGCAAGGTGCTGGTCTCAGGCTTCACATGGAGCATGTGGCCGGGGGGAATGGAGGGAAAGAGTTGCCTTGTCTCAGGAGAGTCTGACATTCATAAAACCTAAGCAGGAAGGAAGCAATGACTGACATTTCAAAAGGAGTTAGCACCTGCCTCATTTTAAATCATGCTTCCTCTCTGGGCCTCACTTTTCTCATATGTAAAATGGGGGTTATTTGAACCAGAGGCTGAAACTTCCTTCCAGCTCTGACCATCTAGGATTCAATAGTTCTGAATAATAGAGGGCTTGATTTATAAAGCACTCTATGCTCAATCCTTTATGGGAAAAAAAAAAAGTCTATTGTGGAAAGTATGGCCATTTCACTTTACTATCAAACTTACTTGAAAATTTGATATTGTTTTGAGTTTCCATTACTTCCATACAAAGCAATCCTGATGTATCCACGCACTTTCTTTTTTCCATTCAACGTAACCGATACCCGGTATCGCCAACCTGTCCCAAGAAATACAATCAGTTCAACGAACTCATCTTGTTGAAAAAAAATAGCGCATTTTTGTTCCAAGCTCTGACTTGCCCAAGGGTGTGAGACACGTGTGACTAATGGTTTCCTTCAATGAAGTTGGGGTCCCAGGACTTCAGATTCTGTAATAATAGGTGGGGTAGGGAACTCAGGGGAAAGTAAATATTATAATTCAGCAGATTGTCTTGCCAATGCAGCAATGCTATCCTGAATCAAGTCCAGGTGGTGATTTGGCCTCCCGGGGACACTTGGCACTGTCTGGAGACATTACTGTCACACCAGGGGAATGAGGTGGTGGCTGGAGTGCTGCTGGCACCTCGTGTGTAGAGGCCACTGATTTGCTAACCATCCTGCAATGCACAGGACAGCCCCCCACACAACGAGTTATCCAGCCCCCAAATGTCAAAAGAGCTGAGTGTGAGAAACCCAGCTCCAGAGCTTTCTTTGAACATTCACATGCACATACGTACAGCTTTCCCCCTTTCTGAAGATAGTATGCCCTGTTAGTCTCTATCCTCTCCACCAGTCCCTACCCCACCCTGACTCACCGCCCCTCTCTGCCCTGCCCTGTGCTCTGGAGGGCTGGCCCCACCAGGGAGCCTGTCTGCCTACTGTCTTCTGTTGGGTTCAGCTGACATGAGACTTGCAAGGAGATCAGAGGTAGGAGGAGTGAAGGCATTTGCTTCTCTGCTCCCTCCTTGTGCTAGTTCCCAGGCGTCTGGCAATAACTCCTTCTACGATGGTGCTCCACTCCAGGAGTCCCACAGCCACCAGATTCTGGGTGCCTCAGCACCCCAGTTTGTCCCTTGAATCCTGTCCACACCTCCAAAAGTGGGCCCTTCGCTGAGGTCTCCTCACTTGAAGCACTTGGATGAGTTCTGTCTTGTCGGAACTCTGACTAATACAGAATACATTGCCTGCCACAGGGGCAGGTGGACAGGGGACCCAGCCTGGGCCAATCACTGTACTTACTCCTGATCAGGATTGTTAGTTAAAAGGGTGAATGTGAGACAAATGCCATTTCACTGTCCTTCCATCAAAGCTTAAGCTGGTTGGAGTTGAGTTTCTGTCAGTTGCTACCAAAGGTCCTGACTAATGCACCTTTGATGCATTGATGCACCTTTTAAAATTATTTGCAACTATGAAATAGGTAACATGGAAACTTACGTGTGAAGTTACCACTCTCTCCTGTGTTCAGAAAGAACGTTTGTCCCACAGCACTGGTTTTCCCCTGAAATTGGTCAGCATAGTGCCCCATTTTGGGACATCCTCCGGCTGGACAGGGGAAACAGATACTCTAGTGAAAAAAAAATTTTTTTGTCTGTCAATGGTAGGCCTGTGACTCAATCACTCACTCAGTCAATTAATCTATCCTCTATCGTCTATCTATCTATTTATCTATCATTTATCATCTATCGATATCTATCTATTTATCATCTATTGATATCTATCATCATCTGTCAAACATCTATCATCTATCGATATCTACCTATCTATCAAACATCTATCATCTATCAATGTCTATCTATTGTCTCTATCACCATCTAGCCCTCCATCCCTCATTCAGCCTCTCATCCACCTATCCATCCTTACATCCATCGATGCACTCTACCCTCCCTCCACACATGCATGCATCCATTGAGACTTTTCCAGAAGGAAAAGTTGGGTATCTAGGGAAGGCCCAGCACCGTCAGGTCTGTGCCAGCCCCTGCCTGTGAACGGCTCTGAGAGTCTCAACATTTCCAGTCCCTCCTCCCATGAGCCACGGAGTTACTGTTCCACACCACAGTGACAGAACCACCACCAACAGAGCCGCCGCCACCATCCTCCGCGGCCCCTGGTGTGACCTACCTTCTCAAACTCGTCGTAGGAGGCACACGGGTAGCCCAGGAACCCGTCGGGGTTGAGGATACTGCTTGCGTAATACTTGTAGCTCCTCAGGTGATTGCAAGCCGCGAAGTCCCGGGTTCCTGGGGAAGCAAAGGCCAATGGGGGCTTCGCAGGGGGCCTGGCACTGCTGAAGCCTGAACCATTCTGACCAGGTGAGGAATCACCTCCACATGGGCCAGGTGGGCGTTGGTACTCCTGAACGCCATAGTCACAACTCTATCACTGACGTTGACATACTTTGTGGCAAGTGGGAATCTGGGGACGTGTTTAGGAATGGCGTTTGGCTAGAGTTGCTTTCTTCTCCCCATCACTGCGGTCTACTTAGGCTAGGCAAGTGCTAGGGAGTGACAAGGTGTAACAAGCATGTTTGTCCAGTCCTCCAGGGACCAGGAATCTACCATAAATGGGTGATGAGAGTTCGAGGCCTGGGGGTGGGGGAGATGAGAAAAAATATAGATAAAAAGAGAGGGGGTGGGGGCACATGCTAGTGAATCATTTTAAAAATGGATCTTATACAGGTCAGGCAGTCAATTGTTGAACGTTTTAGGGCCAGATTATTTGGTCTTCTGATTTTTTATGAGCAGCCAGCGTCTAGACTTTTATGTGAAAATGCTTCCATGCGTAAATGATAGCAGTACGTTCCCATTTTAATGCTAGTCACCGTGAAGGCCAATCACACACTGCTCTGGGTGGTATTCCACCTGAGAGCTGCAGTTTGAGAACTGCAGACCACACTGAACAGGGAAGCAAGCTTTTCAGTGCCTATGGCCTCAGGCTGAGAAACTCCCCCTCCTTACTATTCCAGGCACAAGGTCGGAGCAGTGGGAATCAAGACCACCGTGGCCCGTGGCCACTCTTTCTCTGCATTTTACTTACTGCCCTTTCTTTAAACTGAAGTCTTCTTGTTTGCAAAATCGTTTTTTCATTTCTCCAGCACCTTGGTTACAAAACTTCCCATGGAGTGATCCACAGTGACCCCACATGGACTTCTGGAGGGTCAGGTGGGCTTTCTCCACCGCTCATGGAGAAAGGCATGGTCCCCTTTGTGCTGGGAGGATTAGCTTTCCACAGCGCCCAGCTCCACCAGCCCCACGCCCCAGCGACTTCCAGCTGAAGCCGGTTCCGAGCCCCACACCACAACATTCATTACCAGACAACACGACCTGTTTCAAACTTAATTGTTTCTTTCATCCAAAATCGCTGCCCAGGGATCCCGTAATAGAGGAGTAAGTGGGTTTAATTGTTCCTCAGTGTCCGCACAATAGCAGCGCACGGCAGTGTGCAGGGGCCTGTTCGCTCTAAATTGCTTCCTTAATTAAGCCCGGGCTCCCTTCTATTATGTGTGCCCTGCTCGTCACTCTGGGAGGGGGCAGCCCTCACTGGGACTCCGGTGTCCTTTCAGGCGTGGACTAGCCGCGTCTTCCCTGGGGTGACCTGATGCCACGTGGACAGGTCAGGGGCTCCTTTCACTGGCTGCTGGTTATGGCTTTATTGACTCTGTTCTTTCACATTCAACACACAGAATATTAAAATGACACAGAAGGTCACGCAGCTCAGGGTACTGGACTAGACTGAGTGCTTGCTTTGGGCCAGGCCCTGAGCAGGATACTAGGGGAGCTGAGATGCACAGGACACAGTCCTTGACCTTGAGGGACACGCAGCTCAGAAAAATAAATACAACAGTGAAATGACCACACATTCAAAGCCTCCATTTGCAGGGAGAAGCGTGAAGTCAGGTCTCAAGGGAGGGGCAGCGGAACAGAGCAGAGGCCCCAACGGAGCATCTAATGGAGATGGTGCTGTGGGTCACCTCACATTGAGGGGACTGAGCTGCTCCCTCTGGCAAACAAAGACACACACATGGACGAAGCAGGGGTCACACAGTAAACCTGACAAGTTCAGGGGAGGCCGGCCTGGCGGGCTCTACACCCAGAGACCGAAAATAATCCCATAGGATGGTCCGAACGTAAAAATTACTAACGGAAAGCGGGTCATGGTGGGTGATCACGTCCTAGGCCGGTAGCTTCCTTGACAAAGGTCAGCCTTTACCTTAAGTGAGCCTGTGGATTGTCTTCTTTTTTTGCATCTAGGATAACATGTCTTTGACATGACAGCATAATCTCCTTTTCCAGACCCCTCAGGGTACAACCTCCCACCAGAGCCGGAGACCACGGAAACCCTCACAGTTATCTTGTTCCCGGCATACCACCTCTATGTGCTGTACCCACCAGTGTAAAAGACATGTGTGGCTCCTTTTTATCCAATCCCAGAGGTTTCCCCTGCTTTGCTTTCTCTGGTCCCCTTAATCGACCCCCCCATGAATTCCACGTAACACCCTTATATCTGCTCCTTTTGTTCTAATGTGTAAAAGAAGCTGCGAACTGACCTTCTCAGGAGCATTTTTGCGATCCGTTGAGATTTTTGCTTCCCAGCAATTGTCATCTGTTTGGCTCAAATAAACTCATCAAAATTCTCTACAGGTTTGGACATTTTTTACATGGACACACACAAGGCTTGTCCCCCTGCCTCCAGGCCTCCAGGCCTCCCCTTCTATGCACACGCTCCCCAAACCCACAGGGCACATCCCCATTGGTCTCCTACCAGCTCAGTCCCTGTCCTGACAACAGCAAAGCATAAACATGTCAAAGCCCTTAGATCTTTGCTCATGGCCTTCAAGGAGCAGAGCACTGAAGAGAGGTGGGGGGCGGGGGGTGGGGAGGGGGCAAAGCAGGGCTTTGCCACTGTGCCCATCCCGCGCATGTCTCAACATCCTGATAAGGGGGGAGATGGCACAGGCTGCCACATGAGGGCCGGGCCTTGCAGGCAAAAATGGGGCTTCAATATTAGGTGGCCTGCGACAAGTGTTATAACTCTTCTGACCCAGTCTCCTCGTCTGTAAAATGGGGCTAATCAACATAACCACCTCATGACATGGTTGTGAGAGCGCCTGGGACAGAGTGAGCACATCAGACGCCATGGCTCATTCAGTGCCATGAAGACTAGGCCACACGTCCTGCTCGCTCCCCCCATGGAGGGGCTGCTGCCTTGCTTTTCTCATCGACGTACCTTCCCACAGTCCATTGATGTCAACGATGGTTGAAAGGATATTCTTCTGACACCCAGGCATTTGCTTGCCTCCGTTTGGATAGAAATCCAGATGGCCCACCTTTTGGCTCATTCCAAAACCTGAAATGTTGGAAGCAGAGGTGAGCAGGGAGGGAAGTGGTCCCCAAGGGAGGTTGTGACCACAGAGAGTGTTGAACTCCTTCCAGTCACAGTGAGAGCCTCCCACAAAACACACTGTCACCAAAGCTTTGACAAAAAAAAAAATACAAAGGAAATTCAAAGGTTAACTTCGCATTTTGCAAGTACAGGTCAACATCAATAATAAGTACATCTGCCCCTCCAGATATTGGTAGACTAGGGAAGGGCCTAGGGTTTGAAGACTAAGTAGCAACCTTCCATAGGCAAGAGAAGCGTGCTTTGTCCTATTTGGGGCCACAGTCTGATACCCCTGGCACTGAACTGGCTGTTTATTTGTGGCTGGCACCCATTCAATGGGTTGGAGCTCAGGCCATTGATGTGGTTAACCATTTTGCATACTGTCCTTGCAGAACATGTGTGTGTATGTGTGTGTGGTCACTCAGAGACGGGGCGAAGCACTCACCTAGGAAAGGGATGATGGGAGCAGAGTCTGTGTGAATCACATCCACAAACATGGCATCGGATGGGTCCAGCCGAACCTCCTCGGATGTGCCCTGGAAGCATGGCTCAGCGGGATCCAGTCCTAAAAGGGGCGGCGGTGGAGAACAGTGAGGCCACATTCTACAACAAACCAAGATCCAACCCTGGTACCCACAAGAGCCATGGGCATTCCTGGGCTAAAGGCTCCATAGCTCAGCAGCCATGGTTCGGGGAACTGGGACTATGGCTCCTGGTCTGCTTGGGAGAAGCTGGGACAGAAAGGCTGGAAGTGGGGTCCCTGCCCGTCAAAGAACATCCAGAAACCTCCCAGTGCCTGGCTCCATGGACAACCCAGGTGGTGCCCCTGCCCACTTAGCTCCTTCTCCTTCTCTTCCTCTACACGCTACTGTTTGGACACTGCTCTTCACAGCTGCAAGCTCCTGGCCCTGCCCAGCTGCCCCAGTCCCTGAATCCCACACTGTCTATTGCTCTGCGGTTTTGCTTATGTTGTCCCTGGCCCGCGACTCACGTCCCCGAATCTGAATCTTTCCCCTCCAAGATTCGGCTCAAACACCTCCTCCTCCTGAAACATCGAGCCTCTCCTTCCTCAGCCCATTTCATACACACTGTGTAGGATTATGTTGCACTTATTAATTCCTCCTTAAATTTTATTTGCCTCCTTTGTTGTCTGCCGACTGGCTAGACTGCATTCCCTGAAGCAGGGGCCAAGCTGAGCTCATCTTCAAAGAGAAGCAGAGGTGGAAGGAGCATGGTGCACAGGACTGGGTGCCCTGTATTCTAGCCCTGGTTCTACTCCAGCTCAAATGCCTGTCCTCCCTGAGTTTCAGTGTCCTCATCTGGAGCATGAGAATTACAACCACCTACCCTACAGGGTCATTGCAAAAAAATCCCATGAAAAGAGGTAAGAGAAAGGACTTTGAACACCGAGAGTCTCCATATCATGCCCTTCACCCATTGCCTAGCATGGCGCCCTGAACAAAGGAGACCTTGTTAAATATTGAATCGTTTGCCAAAGTTACGTACAAATTTGACTGTACAAAATAAGTCGTTGTCTGTGTCTATGTCTCGTGTGCATTCATTTTGCCTAGTGATTCATTCACTCGTTCAGTATTTACTGGGCCCCTCTGTGGCCGGTTTCAGCTGGCCACTTCATTTTCTGCCTGGGGTTGGCACAGCAAAGACAACCAGTAAGTGCTTGTGGAACTGATGGCTTAATGTAAAAAAGCATTTCACTTTCTTTTTCTTTTTTACCTAAGCATATTCTAAACCCAGAATTCGTGGGTTTAATGTGCCAATTTGTGTGTGTATGCATTTTTATTTACAATCGTATATTTTCTAATACACATGCAAACATATAGGCCCTATAGGTGCATGTGAATAGAATTAAATTATTTTTTCATTAAAGTCGGGGCACCACCTCGAATCAGTTCCCAGAGGACCAGTGGGGGCGCCCTTGGCCGTGGGATCTGGGCTTCCACCTCCCGCACCCTCCTACCTGTGATCCTGCCCACTTGGCCCCCCAGCCGCCTGCCAGCCTCTGCAGCCGCGTGCGAGCCCAGGCTGTGCCCGATCAGGTGCACGTTCTCGAGGTCGTAGCCCAGCTCGGTCTGCGGAAGGATGGCGGTCAGGTTCCCCCGGGGAGGGGACCGGAGCAGCTCCAGGACCGCCTAGGACAGCGCGCCCGGCCCCCCGCGCCGCGCCCGGTTGGTGCGCCGACCGCCAGTGCTGACCAGCGGCCGCCGCGTCAACTGCAGGCCGCCCCGGCGGGGACTGGGTGTGCAGGGCCTGCTTCCATCCCCAGGCCGCGGCGGCCTCCCGCCCCTCCTCCTCCTCATCCCGGGCGGGTTGGGCCTCTCTGGGACAGCCCGGGTAGTGGGCCGGTTCTGGGGTTCTCCAGAATAGAGCACCCAGAGGCTGTAAGGGGCTGTCCCTCATGGGCTGTCTGAGAATGAGCACTCATGTCCCAGGCTGAGGACAGCGGGGCCGCCCAGCCTGCTCTCAGATTTCCAGGACAGCCCGCAAGGAAGGCTTATTTCAGAAGGGGAAACTGAGGCTCAAAGGCTAGTTTGCCCCCAAGCCCCACAACTGGGGATCTTCAGAACACTCCTGGGGGTGGGCGGGGGATGGGGGTGAGGAAGGCTGCAGCTTCATCTTAGAAAAAGCCCCTCTGGGCCTTCCAGGCCTTTAGGCCTGATTCCCGCCACCTCTGGGTGCACCAAGGTGTCCGCTTGCCCCTTTCTCTGCTCCCTCCTTAGGGAATGTGGCTCTGGCAGGGTTTTACCGACAGTCCTTGTAGTAAGTAAGCTATCTGCGCTCCCACGACGCGGATGTTGTGGACAGCTTGGGTGTAAAGTGTCCGGGCCCCACGCCTCCAATCCACACAAATGCAGTTGACCTCCTCCACTTGAAACATTTTCTGCAGAAGAAAAACAAGGAGAAACCGACTTAGGAACAGGCACAGGCTGCACCCTCCAGAGATAGGAGCTCTGGCCCATCAAGCATCTAGTGTGTGTCAGAACTGTCACATTTCTCCCACTTGTCCTAATCCTCACCATATCACTGTGAGCCGGTATCTTATCCCCATTTAACAGAGGTGGACACTGAGGCCTGGAATGGAGTGAGTGACTTGTCTAAGGTCCCACAGATGGTTATTGACACAGCCAGGTTAAAAAGATCACTTACTAGGTCAAGGCTTAGCAAACGATTCCCTGCGGGTCAAATCAACCTGTTTTTATAAATAACGTTTTATTGCAACACAGCCATACCCACTTGTTTATATCTGCTCTAGTCTGCCTCCCAGTTACAACAGAGCTGACTTGCAACCATATAACCTACAAATGTTAACATATTTACTACCTGGTCTTTTATAGGAAAAGTTGGCCGGCCCTTGTGCTAGAATGAAGCCACAAGGGAACTACTATTACAGTCCCAAGAATGCACAGGTGGGAGATGGAAGGTATTGAGGGACAAGTTTAGTAAGAGAAAATTAGACTGAGGTAAGCTACAACTCTCCCAGACATGTGCATTTTTTATATTACATGGTATTGCCTAAAACACAAATACTGGTCCCCTGAAGGGGAAAGAAACGCCAGCAATGGCTGTCTTCCATCCTGTGTTCATTTTGGGATGCCCTGGTGCACCTGGCATGTAAGTGGGGAGGGGCTGGCTGGAGGCCAGGGCATCATAGTGGACCATGTCTCCTCTGGACTCTTCCAGATCCAGGTCTACACAGCCTCCTTTGGGGACTTGGGGGCCCATGTGAACATTCCAACCTCAGGAGGAGCAGAGGACCCTTGGGCAGAAGCTGCTTGAGATTATCCCAGTGCAGATGAGCTAAGAGCCGTTCCCGGGACTCCTTCCTGCAGCCTCAATCGGTAGAGACACAAATTGTGGTGTCTTAATGACTGAAGAGCTGGTTTTGCATTCCCTCTCAGCGTTCACCTTCGGGCAAGTATTGAAGCATGCTTTGTGCCTTCGTTTCCTCATCGATAAAATGGGAACCATAACTGCACCTTCCTTACGATGTTGCTGGGAGGATTAAACGGGACAAAGACTGCGAAAGGCTTATCACAGGCCCATAGTAAGTGCTCGGGAAATGGATGGTACGGATAATAGCAATTCATTACTACTATTCATAATAACAACGTTAGAGCTGCTTCATCCAATACTGCAGCCACGAGTGCATGGGGCTATTTAAAATGGATTAAACAAATAAAATGTAAAATTCAGTTCTTTGGTCCCACCATTGACATTTCAGGTGCTCGCTCACTGGCTCTTGATTGGGGCAGTGCGAATTAGAACATTTCACCGTCACACCAAGTTCTATTGGGTTGGTGGGGCTACAGAGGGTAATTTTTTTTTTAAGTCACATAAGAGTTTTATATAAAACATCAGAGATAAATGTCTGATCATTTCCAGTAGTCTCCACCTCTGGGACTTCCTGAATGAGCCCCGGGGTCTCTTTAGCCTCAGGAGGAGACGGCTGGCTAGAAGTTGGTGGGTTGGGAGAACAGGACAATGGATGCTCCGAGAACCCAGGGTTCCTCGGTATTTTTAGGAAGGAGCCTTCTCTCTCTGGACTGTTTCCTGTCCCAGTCTCAGGGACGCTGGGGCTGCAGCATTTGAATCTGTGTCCTTGGGTGCAGAGTGGCCAGGTAAAGCAGGCGTCCCCTACCTTGCACATGTCAGTCAACCAGCTCTCCTCCCCCTTGTCGATGAAGCCATGGATGATGAAGCGTGTCTTGCGCTCCATGTGGAAGTTCGAGGCCTCGATGGTGGCGAGGTCCGTAGCAGAGAGCCGCTGGTTAAATTAGAAACGATCAATTTGGATATTGGCCCTTCCAAGCCTCAGACCTGTTAGAGCCAATTCCAGTAAGACTGAGGTCACGGGTTCAACTCCCATGAAGTTGGGTTGGGCTAGAACAGGAGTTCCTGGCCTGGGGTTCGAGGATAGAATTCAGAAAGTCCAAGTTCATAGACTTCCTATTTTCATTAACCTCTAACTGATACTCATACTTCTGTTGTTATGACATTAGATAATTAGCTACAGTTGTCTTAGCAACACTGTCCCCAGTGGCAGTCAGAGATATTTTCATGTCATATTATAGTTGTTGCAGATACCTTAAAAGTCATTTATATGTATTACTGTTTTAAGTGACAGTAGTCAGACCAGCCCCTAGATCTTGTTATTTAGTGAGATAATAAAGCTACACATATGTTACTATATCACTTATTTATCTTTTTAATGTTCTGTTGACAGGTGATTACTTTATAAGCCAACGCATTTCATTTTATGCATTTAAAACTATCATCCTGAGAAGAGGCCCTTGGGCTTCCCCAGGTGGTGGAAGATGCCCGTCTCTGGTACAGAAAAGACGAACAGCCAGAAGCACCAGGCATGAGGGGAGACGCAGCTCAGTGGAGCCACGAGGGGCACCTCAGGCTTGTAGGGCTTAAGAACAGACTTGTACCTGCCCATGGGCCCGTTCAGAACCCCCCTGCCCTCCGCCCTACCATGAGCCTGAACCAGGGCTACCAGATAAAAACAGCCCAGTCACCATGTCCAAGCAAACTCCCAGCTGCAGGCTCGGAGTGGAGAGTGTGTCACCCAGAATCCCACAGCAGCTGACCCCAGGGATCTATAGAAAGACACCTGGCTCACTTAACTGTCAGGGACAGAATCTGTGAGCAGCCTGCATTCTGAGCAAGTTCTTCCTGGTCACTTCTAAGCACCTGTCCTGCTTTAGCTGGCAGGCCTTCTAGCTGAAGGTTGCCCCAGGGTCCTCCCCTTTTCTCAGTTGAGGTTCAATGTCCCCTCTCCCCCACCTGTCTTCTAGTGCCTTGGGGAGAATTCACACCCCCCTGCCCCGACCTCATGAGAGGTTTCCACGGCCTGATGCAGGAAGAAGACAGGCCCTCCTGCATACCTTGCCTTTCTCCCTAAATGCTGCTCATACCCCCTTCCTCCCAGAAAGGCTGGGAAGCCCCAGAGGTTCTGACACAAGTGTGTGGAGCGTGTAAGTCTCTGGGTTGGGCATCCATAGATGTCATCAGATATGCAGAGGGGTCTCTGATCCCAAGAGCTAAGGTGGCTTGAGGTCTAACATGGATGAGGGAGTGTCACCTGAGAAGTGTCACACCAGCACCTTTTTCCTAAGCCAGCCAGTGCGGGCACCCAAATCCACCCGCCCTGCAGTCGCCCTGCGCCTGCTCTTACTTGGTAGTTGTTCGGGTTCTCATTTGTGTACAGATAGAACTGGGTGTCAATGTCCTTGGGGGCCCAGGGAAATAAGTCCAAAGGTCGCTGAACAGTCCCAGTCCATGGCTTTTCGTCAGAAAAACAGCCGAAAGGTCTGTAGCAGATCTCCTTTCCTGGGGCAGGAAGAGCAACAAACAGGACACTGTCAGGCTGTGAAAGGAGCAATGTCATCTCAGCCACACAGGAGGCCTCTTCGGGGTCCTGCAGGGCTGGCTGAGCCCCGTGCGGGTCTTTATCTTTGCTGTCAGTGTCCCCCAGTCCCGTGGTGACAGGAATCATGTGTGTATCACACAGACACATCCCCAGGCCCCTGTCTCAGCGGTTCTGGTCCGGGGGGGTCTGTTTATAACGCTGTTTAACTCCTACCAAAGCCAGGGCATCCCAGTGGGCCTTCTCGCTGAGGCCTCCTCAGCTCCTAAACCCAGGCGAGCTAGTGCTTTACTTGCATTACTTGCATGTGGAAGAGAAGAAATCTAACGGGGAAGGAATAATGATGGCATGGAATTCCTTCCAGGAAGAGAGACCAGTCCTGCTGGAGACCGAAGCAGGGCTTGCTCCAGGCGGTAAATGCGGGGGCTTCAAGGCCAGGTGGAGACGCCTGAGTTGTTGGGGATGGTGAGGAGAGTGACCTGTGGGGAAGCCCACCTTTAGGGCAGGAAGAGGCAGCCGATGAGCAAGGGCGACCCAGAGGGTCAGGAGGCTGAAGGAGTAGCCGGACCCCCACCTCCCCCATCCCCGGGCTCTGGGGTCAGGAACCGGGTCTGGTTGCACAACCAAGATGGAAGGGAAGGCCAAGAGTGGGCTGGGGGCAAGCCGAGGAGACGTGAGGGAGGAAGCCCAGCAGAAGGATGGCGGAGCTGGGGAGACGGGACGGGGCCTTGTGCAGGCGGCCTGGCGGGACGGGAGTTCTCAGAGGGACACATCGTGTGGCTTTGTTCTGTGGACATGCACTCGTCCACTCCAGGGACCGAGCATATGGGGTGACAAGAATGCCCCCACCAGCCCCAGCAGTCTGCTACCCCTGCCTCCCTCCTCACAGAGTAGAGCCTCTGCAGGACCGACGGGGGCCCTCGGAGTTGAGCGTGTTGTCCGTGTTTGCCACCGAATCAACACTCCCTGAATGGGCGGTGACTGTTGCTTTTCTTGAAATACTGATAATGCTATTGATTATGATGATAATGATGCCTCTAACCGCTTCTCTCAAAGGCCAGAGCAGGCCCTGTCACTGTCTCCCCAAAGGGCTGGTGACAGCCTCCTTACCTCTGACCGTGGCCAGCAGAAGAAGGCCGATGATCCAAGAGGGCAGCATCTACACAGGTGAAAAACACAGACACGCACAGACAGTGTGAGCAGTCACCGAACCCAGACAGGGCAGGGGGCCTGGCGTGTATCCAGGGCAGTGTGTGAGTGGAAACCCAGCGCCTGGGCCCCAGGGGGCTGTCCCTCAAGGTGGGGACCCTGAGGCTGAGGCCTTCCCCTACACAGGGCATTTGGCAACACTAGGAGCCAGGACTCAGGGTCTCCCCACTGCAGTGGCTGCTTCCCCGCTGTGGGTCGCGTCCCTTGGGCAGGCCCGGCCCCGTGAAGCTCCCTGCCCGTGCGGGGACTTACTGTGAGTCAGCAGGGCTCACTCACGGCCCAGCAGGTTGGTCCTGGCTTTTTATAACCAGGCTTGATCCTTTGGACTCCTTGGAGGAGCCCACAGGCAGGAGAGATAGGGCTATGCCCATGTGTGCTTTGCACTGAGGTTATCATAAACACATACAGACGCCTCAGCCCCCGAGCAGGACTGTTTATAGAGTGAGATTTGAGGAAAGGAAAACTGATTTGGGGGATGGAAAAAGACCCTGACGGTCTGAATTTAGAGGTTCAGTTGCCAAAAGATTGTGTTCCCCAAGGGACAGGAAGGAAATGGCAAGCTGCGAGGCTCCCATTCAAAATCCCTTGGAACCACGAACCCAAGCCTATCTCATTGCCCCATAGTTATTGGTATTCCCTGTTGTTCCATGTGCAGGAATGGGACATCTAACGACTCGCTGTTCCATGAAAGTGCCTGTTTGTGAAGACACACGTCCCCTGTACTTTGGGGGTGGAGTGGGTGGACAGCCACCCTCCCCCAAGAACCTGCACAGAGAATAAAACCAAAGGCAACCCTGTTGACCAAGAAGCTCGAGAGAATAAGACAAACCTTGCTTAAACATAGCTTTGATTCAAAAAACTATGTCTATTTTAAAAGCATTTCTGAGTCGCAGGGACTGTACCTTGACCCGAAGATAAGGTGGAGGTGTTTTCTTTCCTTCACTGCTGTGAGGACCGCAATGAATAGCCACGTGCCGCCCTGACATTTTTAAATTGACATATACTTTTGATACACCAAAGTGCATAAAGTTTAAACTTCAGTATAATTGAACGAGTTTTGACAATTGTAGACTCCTGTCGATATGCCCCGGATGAAAATATGACATTTGCTTCAGCCAGGAGTTTCTCTCATGATCTTTTCCCCCTCCCCCTGAACAGTTTGGTTTGTTCTAGAACTTCATGTACATGGAACGAGACAGCCCGGGCTCCTTAGTGTCTTGCTGCTTCCACACAGCACATTTGGGACACTCATCCACATTATTATGTGTATCCGTCATTGGTCCCTTTTCATGGCTGTGTCGTATCGAGGTATTTCTGTGTGACTATGTCACAGCTGGCTTATTTGTTCTGCACTGATGGACATGTGGGTTCTTTCTAGTTTGGGACGCTCATGAATGATGCTGCTAGGAACATTCTAGTCTAGTACAGGTTTTATGGTCGCTGTACGCACTCGTTTCTCTCAGGTTTATCCCCAGCAGCAGAATTGTGGGGTCCTGGGGTGTGTGCCTGCTTAGCTTTGGGACGTGGCTGCCAAACACTTTTTCAAAGTGACAATCCCTGTGTGAGTGCCCACTGGCTGTTGGGTGAGAGTTTCAATTGCTCCACATTCCACTCCTTCTCTTTGATCAATTCCAGAAATATAAGTTCTAGCAATTTCCTGAGGGTCTTGAGTGTAGAAAAACGGTTTCTTCAAAGTTTGGGGAACTAGGAGAGGGAGGTGATGGCTGTTTGAAGGGGGTCACCGAGACCTGAATACCCAAAGCTTAATGTTGCCACCCGGCTGACCCTGCCAGTGTCCAGAAACGGAGGGAAGACAGCAAGTTGCAGGCTCATGGAGGATTCCGCTGAGAAGGCTGCAATGAGAGCCTGAGACCCATGACACGGGGCCAGTGGCTACCCTTTGCTCTCGGGGAAACCCCAACTCCTTCCTATGGGCTTTAAGGTACGATGTTGCCTGGGCCTGACTTTCTTGCTCTCTCAGCCCTTGAGTCTCTCTCCTGCTCACTGAACTTCAGGCACACTGTGTGTAGTCTCTTGAAAGCGCCTGTCTCGGGTCTTTGCATATTGTTTCCCGCTCCTAAAAACATGCTACCATCACTCTTCCCCTGACTAATTTGAAATTATCCCCCAGGGATCAGCTTAAAAGTCACATCCTCAAAGAAGCCATCCTTAATGCCCAGAGTGGGACTGGACCCTTCTTTACATTCTTATCATGTTCCTTATTTTTCCTTCCATATATTTTGTATATTTCAGGGACTATTTTGCTGAAACCTTGTCTCTGTGGAAGGGTCAAAGTCTGCATAGTCATTTCTGTGTCTCCAGAGCCCAGCACAGTGCCTGGTAGGTACTAGGTGACCAATAAACATGGATCATTGTTGAATCAAACATTGCTGGGTGAAAGGTTGGGACCTTGGAAGCTAATGACTCATGGGGTTGGTCAGCTGGACAACTGCCAGATCTCACCTGCCTTTTCTCCCTGTTCTGTGCCCTGGAGGATACTTCTATGGCTTCCTGTGCTACTACTTGCCCTTGGCCTTCTGGTTGTGTTCAGCCAATAGGAAGCACCTCCTGAGACCAGAGGGCGGGGGGAGGGAGCGGTAGAGTATTTCTGCCCGGGCTCCCGCCCTTCTGTGCTGTGGTTGCACAGTGTCTGCCCTTCTCCCCTGAGGAATGCCGCTCCTCCTAGCTCCCTCCAGATTCTTAGGGCAGCTGCCTCCTTCCAGGTCTCAGGCCACAGGGAAGTCACAGCTTCTAGCTGCTGCTGATCCCTGTGCTTCAGGGCCCCTTAGCCCCATCCTCTGTGAATAATCCCTTTGATAAGTCCCTTGAGGGGCCCCACCAGATGCAGCTGGCCACTGGACGCTTCCCGAGAGAGGCCTGTGGTCCATCTGGGGGAATTAGCTAGGCCTGGGGCATCTTCCTTTGCTGACTCCATGTTCCAGTGAGCATTTCTGTCCCCATTTTTGGATTGGATTGTTCTTGGGTTTTGCTTTTGACACCCACACTAATAGCAGCCAGCCCATTGGTGACTTGGTTGTAGTTTTTGCCGAAGGTCTGGTAAGGCATCAGGGAACTTCTCATCTGAGTGGCGTTTCATCTGGTCAACAGCCACCCCCAGAGGGCAGAGCTGCGAAGAAGAGGGAGGGTTTATAGTTAGATTCTGTGATCTCCAGGCCACCAGGCTCTGTTCTAAATGCTAAGGGCAGGTCGTGGTCACCCATGTCCTTGAGGGACTCACTGAGGCAGATTTGCTCAATATAAGGAAAAGCTTTCCAAAGGTTAGAGTCATTGGGAAATAGAAGAGGGTGGGGATGCAGGGATAGCTCAGAGGTTGAGCTCTTGTCTTGCACTTGGGAGGTCTGGGGTTTGATTCCCAGCTCCAGCCTGTGCAACCCCATATGCTGAACTGCGGTGTAACTGGGAGCCTCTGAGATGGCAGCGAAGGTTCTCGCCTCCCATGCGGAGGCCCCCAGTTCGGTTCCCGCCCCGTGCAGCCCCACATCCACCCGTGTGGAATGAAACCATGTCACAACTAATGACGTACAACTATAGAGGCTGCTCTGGGCCCTCCCCCCTTGTCTCTCTTTCTTCTCACCTTCTCTCAAATAATAAAATAACAATTAAAAAATTAAAAAATTTAGAATAGGTTGTTGCTGCTGGGCCGTGACCCTGTGCCTCACAAGGATGACGTTATGACTTGAATAGAAGTGGACAGAAACCAACCACCATGTGAGGGCTGATCGAGGCGATCTACTTCTGAGGTCCTCTTCAAATCTGGGATTCTATAAGAAATTGTGGAAACTGCAGCCTAGAGAAAGAACGCCATCTTTCTATTCAAGCAGGAGTCACCCCGAAGGAGCACACTAGCCAAACCCCCCTTTCAAAGAGGATAAGAAATCACCCAAGAGGCAACACCACCCAAGGTAATGAGAAATTAGCTGAGCAAACACATCTGGGGACTATAATCTCAAGGACGGCTGTTGAGGGCCGTGGGAGGGAGCTGAGTATTGGAAGTAAATTGGGTCATGTCGGTTTAAAAGGTGTCCTGAGAGGAAATGGCAGTGATCAGACCATAGTCCTTAGAGTTGTAAATTGCTCAAGAAATAGAGCACCTTGTTTATTCTCATGTCACGGCCAAGACCACGGAGCTCCTGAAGGGTAAGAGGTTTAGGTTCAGGGCGAATGGAAGTGTAGGACTCAGTCTTGGGGCTCTACCTCCTACGGTGGTCCTGCTGCTCTCTCCTTCTTCAGGTCTCAGTTTGCTGACCTGTGCAAGGGGTAGAATCTAGGTTGCTGATTTAGGAACATTGTCCCTGCACTAAGCTGCCCCCCCAAGGAGGGTTGGGCACATTGCCACAGTCCCAGCGGTCGGGGGCAGACCCACTAGGTGCTCCCAAGCACTCCTGAGACTGCCTGGTCTCTTTGGCAGGGTGGCCCGAGGCAGGACAGTGGGGCCCCAGGCTGCCTCCCCTTTGCCTGCCTGTGGCAGGGCCAGCTCAGCCCCTCTCTCCTCCCCGGGGACCCGAGGTTCTGAGATTCTGCCAGCTGACTGCCCTGGGAAGCAAGGGAAGGCCAGCACCTGTGGGAAAAGTCATTCACTGGCCACATGTTGGCAGGTGGCAGGGTCAGGGCCTGGGGGATGGGGGCGGCGTGGGTTCTCCTCCCCCTGCACCTGGAGGCCTGTTGAAACTTGTTGGTTTCCGTCCTCCAACACCTCTTTCAGGCGTCTTCTTCCCTCCAGTTGCCCATCCTGTCCTCTACGGCTGGCTTCACCTCTCTCTAGGTCTCTCCAGCCCCCTCCCCCACAGCGTCCTCCCAGCTTTCATCCTGTGGGTGCTCCCTGGTGCTTTCAGATGCACGATTCATGCGTTCCTCCACTCATCCATGCCCATTTTTCTGTGGCTGCAGCTTGGCGGATGCCCTTCCAGCCTGAGGGCACCAGGAGAACAGAACACCCTCCTCTCTGCCCTCCTGCGACTGAGGGTCCCGTGGAACATAGACAGTGACGGCCTACAAATCAACGCAAGGGAATTCCATAACCACAGCTGGAGGAGGGCTTGTCCTTGGGCTCGTCATCTGGGCTTCATCTAAAGAAAGAACTTGGAGGGATCCCGTGGAGATGGGTCCCGATTTAGGTGGAGTCTTACCAAGCTTCTAACTGGGCACGCCCGGTCTGCCACTGTTATGGGTCCCACCAAGCTTCTAACTGGGCACGCCCGGTCTGCCACTGTTATGGGTCCCACCAAGCTTCTAACTGGGCACGCCCGGTCTGCCACTGTTATGGGTCCCACCAAGCTTCTAACTGGGCACGCCTGGTCAGCCACTGTTATGGGTTGGATTGTGTCCCCCCCACCCCCCAAAAAAGATAGGTTGTAGTTCTAACCCCTGGGGCCTCCGAATGTGACCTTATTTGGAGATAGAGTCTTTGCAGAGGAAAAATGAGGTCATTAGCGTGGGTCCTAATACAAGTGACTGGTGTCTTTATAAAAAGGGGACATTTGGATACACAGACATGCAGACAGGGAGAACAAGAGCTGGGAGATGCGTCTTCACGCCAGGAAATGGCTAAGATGGCAGCAGCTCCCGACAGGAGGGAGGCGTGGAAGAGGTTCTCCCTCAGCCTCAGAAGGAAGCAGGCCTGTGACACCTCAGTCGCAGACTTTCCAGCCTCCACACCTGAGGGAATCAATGTTTGAGCCACCTAGTCCGTGGTACTTTGTATTGTTAGCGCGTGCTGACTACTCTGGCCACCAGGTGGCCTCTGCCCGGCTTCGTTCTGCCCTCCCCTCCCCCACAACCCCAGTGCCTTCTCTCCTTACAGTGCAGTCCCTCTTCTGAGCTCTTGCACCTGGGGTTCCCCCTGCCAGGAATGTGGGGTGCATCTCCAGCCCCCTTGAGTCACCCCTAGAGCCCCTTCCTCACTCCCAGGCTCAGTTCCCTCCAACCCCCCCCTGCTCCTCGGTTCCAGGTTCGCCGTTCCAGGGTGAACAAACTCTCTGCCCTCCAAGCCTGTGACGCTGGAGGGGTCTCCCACGCCTCCAGCCTCAGATCACACTCTCCAAGGTTTCTCAGACCCGAGTAAACCCGTGGGATGCTTGCTAAAAACCCAACCCCCCTCCGTTTCCATTCACCTCATTTTATTGCACATCAACTCAGGAAACAAGTCTTGCTGCAAATTACCACAATAAAGACAAAACATTGTATCTATAATTGTTGGATTGCCATTAAAATGAAAACACAAAATAAATGCTCAGAGAAAAGTATGCCAGGAGCCCTGGGAGCCGAAGGTTCCTGTTTGAGTCATGGAAATACTGCCTTGCCGTGGAGCTTCGCTAGCCACGTGTGGGACTCACCCGAGGGCTTTTAAAGCAGGCCTGTGCCCAGGGTGGTTCTTGAATTGGTCAGGGTAGGGCCCGGGTCCCCCTTGCCCCCTGCCCTTTATTTTTCATGTAAGCTCTGAGGTGATTCTGCCAGGATGGAGTCTGCACCCACTAGTTCCTTGAGCCCTCAGATGCCCCAGCGGGCAGGGCCAGCCTCATGCACCTGGGGATGAGTACGTGGGCCCTGGGTTGGGTGGGCATGATGCCCACCTTAACAAGCATGGCTGTGGGTCCAGGGACCCACCACTCTTGTGTGTTTACTGTAAGGTGACCAGACATCCTGCTTTTGGCGGGACAGTCCCGATTTTTAACAATTTGTCCCGCGTCCTGCGGCGTTTTAAAAAAGTCCCGATTTTTGGAAAGAATGCACGACAAGCTAGGGAACGGCGGGAGATAGACCCAATTTTTAATCAAGAACCCCCTCCCCCCCGGTCAATGGTGTCCCGCTTTACCAATGTTAAAATCTGGTCACCTTAGCCTACTGCCTTCTTGTAACTTCAGGTCTGGGGCCAGGCTGTGGCCACACGCCTTAGGTTGCCTCACTCCCTTACAGAACACCAACTGGGGGATAGAGCCTTCCCTTCCCATGGTGCCATTGACTCTCTTGTTAGAGACCTAGGACAGCAACACCAGGAAGGCAGGGCTGGGCTGTTGCCTCCATTTTACAGATGAGAAGGCAGAGGCTCAGAGAGCTGGGAACCCCTTGGCCAAGGTCACTGGGGCTGACAAGAGTCTAACTACCAGCTTGGTGCCTTTTGCTGTTGCTCCCAGCAGGACGGATGTCTCTCTGAACTTATGTGGATAAAGTGAATATGAATATGGCATATTGTCGTTGCTCCTAAAGCTGTATCCACATGCATTCTGAACAATGTGCTGCTTTTGTTGTTAAAAACAAAGCAAAAGCTCCACCAAACTTGCCCCATGCAGCCTCTGAGATCTGGAAATGTGACCTGACTTGGCCAGGGCCACATAGACTCTGCAGGTGTACCCCTGAGTAACCTCAGAGAGCCCCAAACTCCCCCTCTCCCAGGATGGTGCGTTAGGGTCGTGATGCATGGAGCTGAGCATGGATTCCCCAGGGGTGTCAGGAAACAGAGGCGTGATGGCCACACTTGTAAGTAGCCAAGGTCCATGGCAGTGACCTTGGAACCTGGCACTTCCTCCAGGTGCACATCTGATAGTAGGACATTCGTTCACTAGAGCAAAGGGACATGGGAGGAGAGAGCAGGAAGCTGGCCCAACTCCAGTGTGGTCTCCATCAGCTGCCTCCCCTGCTTCTGGAGCCTACGGTCACCACTGCAGCTGTGGTCCAGCCCCAGGCCACACAGGTCACCCAGAGGCTCAGGACAGTGCCTCGGCTGAGTGTACAGTGTGCCCACCAGCCTTGTGGGGAACCTCCCCCAAGTCGCTGCCTCCTTGTGCACTGTACTCACCTCAGTGTCCACCCTGTTTTAACATGATTTTGCCCAAGTCACCGGCCACATCTGTTAGGCTGGGGATCAGGTGAGACAGGCTGTCCTCGACCAGGGAGCCTGTGGCCAGTCAGTCCCACCCCTGTCGTGCCTGGATCCACTCATCATCCTCACACAGTCCTCCCGCCTCTGGCCTGGGCATCTTCAGGGACCTGCTCCTCGTAGCTGGCCTCCCAGCCTGCAGGCTCAGTGCGACATCTTCCGGCAAGCCTGGGCCTAGACCCAGGGGCTCTGTGGACCCTTCCCCTTCTTGCTCCTCCCTCGTCTGGGCCACCCTGTCCTGGGACATACTGGCGGTGTTTATTTATGTACGGGGCTCCCCCCGACTGTGCGTGTCTTGGGGACTGACTTGGAGTCTCCGCTTTCCTCTCATTCCAGTGCCTGGCACAGAGCCGGGGGTTGGTAGTGTTGGCAAAGTCTACATTCTGCCGACTGAGCTCCTGCCAGCCTGGTGCTGCCTTGCCCAGGCCTGGAGCCAGTGCTGGGCAAAACTGACAAAGGGGCTTCCGCCCTGGGCTCCATTTGGTCCTGCCCGGGGCCCTCGCCTACACTTATCATTAAGCACCCACCTTGTGCTCTTCACCACGAGTCCCTCACTGCGGAAAATTCTTTCATTCTAACCACAACATCACAGAACAATCTGGAGCTTACTAGAAGCTCAGTAATAGATCGGCCTGGTGGGATGTGAGGCCCGGTGGCCGAGACGGGAGACCCTTGTGGGGAGGCAGTGACCTGCTCAGTCCCGTACAGCCTCCTGGGATGATCATGGGACAGGCTGGGCCACCTTAAAGAACACCCTCCCCTCCCAGGGGAAGAACACCCCTGTGGGTGGAGCCCAGGGTGAGGGCTCCCTTGTAGCTTCAGGCCAGAGAATGACAGAAAAGAGCCCCTTACGCAAGGACCTGCATTGGGTGGTCCTCAGTGCGGGGCCCTGCCCTGCGATGGTGCCTGCCCTGCAGGCAGAGAAGGTTCTGGGACAGCTGGGGCCCAGGGTGAGTTGGGGTGGGGCCTGCCAGCACACTGCAGATGGGCCACCGTGGTCTCTGGATCCTGGGGCGACCAAGAGCCAGGGCCACCGAGTGGTCCCAGCATCACATTTACACCCACAAAGAGGCCATGTCATAGCATAGCCATTCCATGATCCCTCCAGGTGACAACAGAGTCAGGGAGGAGCCCCAGAGTCACCATCAGGGGTGCTGCTCTCAGCGCTAATGGGACACTGAGTCCCTCCGTGGGCTTGATGGGCAGCTCCCTCTATCTGAGCCTCCCTGCCATCACTGGTGCCCTCATTGGTTAGGTGACAGGCGGGGCTGAGGGCTCTGCTGGGCCCCAAACACCCACACTCTAGTTCTGCAGGTGAGGAGGGGACCGGGCGGGAGGACTGAGGAAGCTGGGACCAAAGGGTTGTGTGGTGGGAAGTCAAGGCCAAGAAACACAAATATCTGGACCTTTGGGCTTTTTCAATTCCTAAGTGTCCCTACAGGGGGCAGCTGATACCAGCGACAGACGGAGCAGACAGATGCAGCAGTGGATTTTATTGACATTAATACAGAGACCACATCGCGCCTGGAGTTTAACAGGGCGTCAGAGTGAGCAGCACGTCTTCTCTGACGGTGTCCTGGCTGCAGAAGCTGTGCCTGTGGAGAAAAACGAGTCCTTTCTCAGGGCTGCAAGTCCTCACCGGGTGATGGGAGTCGTTAAGCAAAGGCATCTGTTGATCTACGATTCCCACACAACTAAGTAAACATGAGGGTTGTAGCTTCAACCATTCCCAAGGGAACAAATTGCTTCCCAGCTGCCAGTGTGACAGGTGATGCCCACGGGCTCTCTGCTGCCTCCCCTGGGCCCGTCTTCCTCCTCAGCCACTCTCTTTGGGCCCCTCACGGTGAGTTCTTTATTTTGTCATAGGACCTTTCATGCATAAGTTTAATTTTTCTGAAAGTAAACTGCATGAAAACAGGCGGCAGACAATAGGAATATAACAAAGTCAGAGAGGAAAGACGGGGGAGGGGGTGGACGATAAAGATGGGAGGAGCTACATTTCTCTTTTAATACCATGGCATTAAAGGGAATGCAGCATATTCCTTAGTAGGAGTTGAAACCCCCAAAAGGTGACTCAAATAATCTGAGGAGGGTCTGAGAAGGTTGGAACAAAGTCTTGATCTTCTTTAGTCTACTAATGATGTTAATGACTTTTTTAAATGTTACTTGCTGGCTCTTTTCATAACAGAAAATTATTTGAATAATTTGATGAATTCAACATTTTTACTCCCCAAACTATCTCTGTGAGTCAGAGGACAGAGGGGCTGGCCCTGCCTGGTGGTGATGGAGCAGAAGGTTCTCTCAGCTGCAGGTGGGGATGTGCTGAGAACGCTCCATACAGAGGGGCCCAACCGAGCTGTTTTCTGCCCCCTGTCAGCTGCGTGTTTGCCTGGGGAGAAAGGGCCCCAGGTGGGCAGCTTTTCTTGCTGAACCGCAATTGACTTTCTGGGGTGAGTTTTCATGACAGAGAAGATTCTCTACATACATCCTTAGGCACAAGCCAACAAAGATACGTACACTGTCCTCTCCTCCCCCTTTTGCACGGTGATCTTGGAGGCTCCCACTTTGGGGAGGGTTGGGTTTATCACGTTGTTATTCCAAAGGAACTTGACTCTCTCAATTGTCCCAACATCCAGATCTGCATCAAACTCAGCGGAGTGGGTGGAGCCTGGTTTGATAATCCCCCTTGAAACAGAGAAATAGAAACAACTTCTAGCAACCCTGTAAAGCCACGCCACTCTTCTGTATTCTTAACAAACGAGGATTAATTTTTCCAAATGAATTCTCAAGTAAAGGATGGAAAAATGGAAAAGCCAGAACCCTGAAACTATGGTTTTAAATACTGTTTATGCAAACTCAAGGTAATTTCTCTTCAAAACTGTTATAAAAATATATATAATTCCTTCATATTATTTTTTTCCTGGAAGAATTATTTGCACAGTAACAAGTTATCCACTTAGTTGAACACAACAAGCATGTGTTACTATGCAAATTAGAAAACACGATATCTGGGGTAGTAATCAGATTGACTTTTTAAAAATTCTGTCCATCAAGAGAGAAGGAATTAAATGCCTGGATTTATAATAGAGAAAGAAAATATTGCAGAAGTCTGAAATTAGCTTCAGTACCCAATGGCAAGAACTTAAAATCGGTTCTTAAAGAGATGCGTTCAAGTAAATGCATAGATTGGAAGACTGTGTCTATTTTTAAATGAGATGTGGCCCTAAAATTGGAAATTTACTTAAAGATGTCGTATTGGTGAGTGTTCCCCTTATTTCCAAACAAAGCAACTTTGACCTGACCAGTGACAGTTCTTCCAGACATGGTGACAGAAACACCGTATCTCCAGCCTGCAAGAGGGACGGAAAGAGTTCAGTTTATTCATGCAGAAAAGAGTTGACCCAAGTCTCCGATTCCTGTCCCTGTCCCTTCCAAAGAAGCACCAAAGTATAGGATATTCTACATGTTAATCTGCAGTTCAGATTAGTCCATAGGGGACATTTGTACTTGGCAGCATCTCCCTCCCGATCTGCACTGTCCAGTAAACGGGCCACAAGTCATGTCTGCTTACGTTAAACCTGAATTAAATAAACTGAAAAATTTAGTTCCTCAATTCCACTAGTCATGTTGGAAGTGCTAACGACTATTGTGTTGGACAACATGGAGCATTTCTATCATTGTAGAAAGTTCTGTCGGGCATTTCTGCTCTAGAATGACAGTTCCACTAAGTTAGAGTGAAAAGAGAAGGGACAAGGGCTTGTCCCACATTTAGAAATTCAGCTCAGGAGCACAGCCCTGTGAGCCCTTTGGGGGTTTGTGTCTCATCTCCGCATCCCCAGGGCCCAGGGACTGTCCAGCATAGAGTAGGGCTCAGTCGTCCCCCACATTTACATTTGGAGTGTTGGCTCAGTGCCCACGAGCACACATACACACACACACAAACTTATGTACATATAACCACACACTGGCATGCACCTGCACACACATATACACATACTCATATACACACATGCACACATATGTACCCAAACACACATGCACAAACATCCGTGGCCTGATTCCTACTTGTCCTTCACATCCTCAGAGATGTTGTCCCTGTCCCTGCCTCCGGTCAGGGCCAGGTCCTCTGTCCCACAGTGTCACAGAGCAACATGGCAAGCCCAGCATAGCTGTGGCTGCTGGCTCAGGCTCTGTCTCGTCCGCTGAGCTAGCAATGTCATGTGTGGAGTGTCCTGTTCATTCCTGCACCCCAGTGTCTAGCGTAGCTTGTGGCCCTTAAGCAAATGTTGGTTGAGGAAGAAGTATATGGTTCTCAAATATTTAATTTGTTTTTAAAATATAGGCAAGTAATTTGTGCATCACTACTTCAGTGGGAGGACTGATTCACGTCTTAAAATTGTGCTTATAGTGATGGAAGTGTTCTACATCTTGATCATGGAGGTGGTTACATGACTATTTGATTGTCAAAATTCATAGAACTATTCACTAAAAAAGGTGACGTTTGCTGTAAATAAATTATGCCTCAATAAACCTGACTTGTCTATATAGGGACATTTATAACATTCATGTATTTATGTCATACAGTCACTCTTTTATCTTAGAGAGCTACCGTAAGGAGGTAGCTCTCTCAAACATGCCCATCTTCACCCTATGGCCTAGTCCATCCAGCAGTTTTTAGAGAAAAGCCATCCCTTCCTGATTCTCACCCACCCTCCACCAGAGGGGCAGCCCCCGGGCACCAGGGGCACAAAGTGGTGGAGAATCGGGGGGGAGTAGGGGAGGCTGACCAAATGTACCATTTTAAATGGGACAGAAAACAATAATACTGTCCTGTTTCAGGCGGTACATATGGCCAGCCTATTGACACCTTGAATTTAGCCCAGTGAGACTAGACTGACCGTACATACCGTTTGAAATGGGACAGTACTGTTGTTTTTTGTTCCATTTAAAAAGGTACGGTGGGTGAGACTAGAATTGAGGAGATTGGTGCTGGGCTTCTTAAAGAGCCCCCAGCTCAGCAAAGAGTGGGTACCAAAAAATATTTGCCGAATGAATAGAGTAACAGGTTCATATGACACAAATTTAAAAAGGAAAAGGACCCTGGACTGTGGAGTGGTAAAAATTCAGTGTATGGTCACAAAAGACATGTACATTGCTGATGTCCCATTAGTTATACGATTTGCTTCCACCCATTTCATGCCATAGAAGTAAAATGGAAGAAATGCAGACTCTTTCTAAATCCCCAATCTAGCCTTACATGGGATAGTTTGGGTGTCTGTGCCCTTTTTCTAAGACAATAAAAATGTGCCCATAAATATTTCAGGTTAGAGACAAGTCCTTCATTTATAACAGAAACTAAACTTTCTTCCGAGGGAAAGTCAAAGTATAACTTACGGGCAAAACTGCTGGAATCGCCTGTGTTCAGGAAGAACTTTTGCTGCTCCCGGCTTGCCTTGCTGGCAAATTTATCAGCATAGTGGCCCATCTGAGGGCACCCTTCGTCTGGGCAGGGGAAGCACTTGTTCTAATGAGAAGAGACAGAGCAGGCTGTACGGTGTGGATAAGTCATTTCAAGACCCATATATTTGGGGGAGCAATTTTCCCAGCATGTGGGTTTCTTTTGTAACCAAAAGGGGGTTGGAACAGATGACCTCTACATTACCTTCACCCGGGACCGGGTCCCTAAGCTTGGCACACATCACATTAGAATTGCATGGGGGAGCTTTAGAAAATAGTGATGCCCATATTTAAAAAGATTTTAATTTAATTTAATTAATTTATTTATTTTGACAGAGGAGTGAGAGAGAGAGAGAGATACAGAGACAGAGAGAGAACTGAACTGGGGGAGCCCCCAGCCCAGCACATGGTTCCGCACGGGCCGGGGCCGGGACTTGATCCTCGGTCCCCTGCGCTGCAAAGTGAGCGCCCAACCCACTGAGCCATCCCGTGATGCCCATATTTAGAAAATACCAGGCCCCAGGTTAGATCAATGGTATCTCCTATGGAGTGATTTTCTGGTGAATGATTAACAGCCAACTCTTGGACACAAAACCCTGATTGCAGCATTTACCAATTTCTGTGGCGTAAATACTCTGACTGTGGTTAATTTTGGGCTACCGACACAACGTCACTGGAGTTGGGGAGACATTGCTCCCATTAGATGGGCTGGCTCTAACATATCAGTCCCTCCAACTCTTCCTGGTTGCTGGCTGCAAGGACACAAAGTCCCAGTCTGGCTGCTAGAGCCGCAGCCTTCACCCTTTCTTTTTGGCATGAGCATTTGTCTCTCATACATCCTTCTAGTCTTGCTCTGTCCTGGCCACAGGCATGTGACTCCTCCCCTTCCTCTTAAACTCTTATGATTTTACAAGCCAGATTCCAAACATAGCCTCTTGCAGGAAGCCTTCTAGACCATTGAATTGACGGCCCTTTTTTCTGGATTTCCCAGAGTCTTCCTCGCCCACATGACTCATCTAGAATTTTAGCTACGTCCTGCCTAATGCTTTGTTTTCCTGCACACCACAAGACCATGAACTCTGGGGGGCTATGCACTACAAGTAGGGGATGGTCAGATACCGGTGATCAGGTACTACAAATCCCAAACACAGCCGGACAAGGGTCCAACAAGGGGCTCAAGGCGGGATGACAGCTTACAGACTTGAAGGCCTTGTAGGAAGCGCAGGGAAACGCAGTGAACCCGTCAGGGTTGAGGATGCTATCAGAGTAATATTTGTAGCTTCTTAGGTGATTGCAGGCCACAAAGTCCCGGGTTCCTGGAGAAACAGAGGAAGAAGTCAACACAGGTGGTCGGTGGGCAATGACAACTTCTCTGCCTCTCTCTCCAAGTGAGATGGTTCCAGAGCTGGACTGAATTTTCAGATATTTAAGCTAGGTCCCAAATCCTGCCATGTTAGTGACAGCTAACATATACAGGGGTCTTGCTGTATGCTAGGCAGCATTCTGAGAACTTTCTATGTTTTGTCCACGTCATTTTCAGCTTTCCTCAGAGCTGGACACTATCCCATCCCTAATCTAAGAAAGACCTATAGATTACAGACTCAGATTTCAGGTCACAGACTCGGATGTCAGATCACAGACTCAGATGTCAGATCGCAGCTAGTAAACGGCAGAGCTGGGAATGAAACCCAGGCCCATCTGGTTCTCCAGGTCATGATGCCTCTAATCTTTGTGCCATCCTGTGTCCCAAGCTCCAGGCTGGAGGTCCTCGAAGACAGCCAAATGTGACATTGGCCTCCCAGACATAATTAAGGCAGGTGACAGCATTTTTATGTAAACGGGAAGGTGAAGTAGCGATAGGTGGCTTCATATGAGCATCCTTGTCAATTTCCCAGCAATTTCCTTCTTCTGACGACCTTCCTTGGCTTCCACAACTCCTGCCAAGTGACAGGTGTCACAGCATACTTTCCAGAACTCGCCTGGCCATTACTCTTGGAGAGTTCTGGCTACCCTATCCGTGTAAACCCTCATCAGGATGTAAAAGACAAACATGTAAGTCTTAGTCTTAATATTTGCTTCAGTGGTGTTCATAGTTGCCAAGTCATTTTCACTGAATTCAATAAAAATCTTTACTCATTAGCTTTGGTCAGATCACGAAGGGTTTTGACCTCTGTGGTGCCAAATGATGAGTTGGGCAGAAAAATCCACCTATCCATTGTCCCTTCAATCTTATGAAATACAGGGTCAGAGCAGCGTCTGAGGAGGCCTGTTTTCCCAGGTGCACTTGATCAATGATGCTCACCACTTCGAATAGCAGTCTCTGCTTTAACCTTTCTTACCTGTGATTGCTTCTCATTTTTGACCCAACATTGAGGAGTGGTGACACATTGTGCAAGTGGCTTTGCCATGGAAATTACTAGTTATATTTTAATTTTGGCAGCTGAAATGAAGCCAGTTGCTTAAGCTTGAACCGTATATCACTGATTCCCCTGGGAGAAATTAGCAGACAAATTCTTAGATAGAGTCGGGATGTATACTTTTATGGTTTTTCCTTTCTTTGTTACGTGTATCTACCAACTGATTGCTGGAATTATAGCTTTAAGCAACGGTTTTGTAATTCTTTGTTACTTGTACACTCCAGGACACCCACAACAATGTTTTAAGGAAGTACAAAATCAACAGAGCTTAGTTATAACAAATAATATATGAGGGCTGTCTGGGACAAATCCAGCCATAAACACCTCTATTTTTCAGAGTACATGGCTGGATACTTCTGGACAGCCCTCATACAGCTCTAGTTTTCAGAAACAAGGTCTAGAAGGGGGAATTGCATATTTTTAAAGGGCAGAGCATTTTTATTTTCATGATTTGCAATGGGAAAGGCGCTGCTCACCCCAGGGGGCTGATGCCCTACTCTGCTCTGGCTTTACCTGACCAGATGCCATCTAGGTCCACAATCTGTGACAAGGCGTTCTTCTTGCATCCAGGCATCTCCTCTCCTCCATTGGGGAAGAAGTCAAGGTGACCCATCAGTTGGCTTGTTCCAAAACCTACAGTGTTCGAAACAGCAATGAGCTTTTCACAATGCAAGGCTCTCCTGAGTAAAACCCAGTTGCCGGGATGCCAGGGTAGCTCAACAGGTTGAGCACTTGCCTCGTAATCATGAGGTCTGGGGATTGAATCCCAACCCTGGCCTGTGCAAACCCCTATGCTGAACTGTGGTGGTGAAGGTTCTCACCTCCCATGCGGGAGCCCCCCAGTTTGGTTCCTGCCACATCCACCTGTGTGGAATGAAACTATGTCACAACTAATGATGTACAACTATGGAGACTTCTCTGGGCCCTTCCTACTTCTCTCTGTCACCTTCAAAATAAATCTTAAAAACAAAAAACAAAAACAATTGCACATGCTCCAGGCTGGAGCATCATGGAGCCTCACCCAAGGAAGGGATCAGGGCAGCTGAATCCGTGTGAATTACATCAACAAAGGTAGCATCGGAGGGGTCCAGCCGAACCTCTTCAGAAGTACCCTGGAAGCTTGCTTCTACAGGATCCAACCCTATAAGAGATGGGCAGAGCTGCAGACCAGGGGCCTGGCTGTGAGTACCAGCAGGACCGGGGTGTACAGCTGCTCAGGCTATGCATTCCCAACAGTGCATTAAAGGGGTGCCACAACCTGGTGTTGGGCCTTACCTGTAATCCTGCCCAGGCCTGGAGTCCTGCTCCCTGCCTCTCCCGCCACGTGAGCTCCCAGGCTGTGGCCGATGAGGTGGACTTGGGAAGGCGAGTAGCTGTAGCTTTCCTGGAGAGGGAAGATTGTATTCAGACATTTCTGTGCTATGGTTTTTGTCATGGGTATACCTAACATTTGTATTTCTCTCCTGTGACCTTCTGTGGTACCCTCTGCCCTCAGGATCAAGCCCAAACTCATTACCAGGGTCTCAGAGCTTTCCTGACCCAACACCTATTTTTCTAGACTCTTCTCTAGCCAGACCCTTTATGAAACTTTGAGCCCCTCGAATATGCCATATTCTCTCATCCGGGGGCCTGGTTTGGAAGGTTCTTTCTGTTGTCCATCCACCACTTGCCCAGCTCACATGGATGCAGTTCACATCAGCCCCACCCCTGTCTCATCTGGATACGCCCCCTATGTGCTCCCATAAGCCCTGCAATCCTCCCATCCAAACCTTGACCACATGCTATTGTCACATCTTCACTATAAGGTCCTCCAGGGCCTGGGACCTCATCCACCCTCTTCACCTCTTAGCACGGCTCCGACACTAACCCCCCAAATACAGGCAAACAAGCAAAGGATACAGAGCTACAAGGTGCCTGCATATGTTGGTCTCAGAGATAGATAACCACCCAACTGTACTCATTTATTGGTCTACAGCGCCTCTACTATGAACACCCTGGGTTTTGATTTCTGTGGGGGTGCAGAAGTAGTTAGAAACCAATTGGTTCTGTTGTAGACCCTTTAGATATAAGACAGAAATGGCTGGGACCTTATTTAGTTAGAAAATAATCACAAAAATTAGTGACTTTTTAAAGTATTAAACGACTTAACAGAATTAGCTAAAGGAAAGACCAAGGCAGGAAGAAACAGCGGAATTGATTGTGGCAGAAGCGATCACCCCACGACAGGGCCCGTGACAGCCGGCCCGTGGAGCTGCTACGTGCCGATTGCACACACTGCCCTTTGGCTCCATTTGGTTCCCCCTGGAGGTGCTGTGTTTTGCCCCAAAACAGAGTCCACCTGGTATAGTGGGGCTTGATGCTTTGGGGCCCAAAAGAGAACTCTTGTCTTCACTGGGTCTCTGATTTTGGGGGGCCAAAGTGAAGCTTCCTGGGCCTCTGGTGTCTCGGCTATCCATAGAAGAGGATGATAAAAGCCCCTACCTCCTAGCAATGAGCTTTTCCTGCCTTTTCTGCCGTGGCTGTGTCATGCCATTATTAAGGTGAATTTCAGGGTTTTAGAAGTAAGACCCCAGGAGAAATATCAATTCTTTCGAATCCTTTAAACATACGATCCCGGCTGCATCTTTACTCAACAGAGTCCAGTGAGGGCTGCCTGTCCCCTCAGCCGCCCGGCGGGCCACTCACCGAGAGCATGTTGAGCATTTGCGCCACCTGGGCGCCCACCACGCGCACGTTGTTGGCGGCCTGCGTGTAGGTGGTCTGGGAGCCTCTCTTCCAGTCTACGCAGATGCAGTTCACCTCCTCCACCTTGAACATGTTCTGGTGGGAAAGACACCAGGGCATTATCATGGGGGGGGGGCATGTGAAACCACGTCTGCCAGGGCTCAGAAGTGCTCCTGTCTTCCCTGGGGCGCCGAGATAAACTCGACTTTAGGGAGTCCTGTTGTCAATGAGGAGTCGTGAATGCAAATCGATTCCCTCTGTCGCTTGTAGATTAATTAGAAGCTGGCCACTTTCTGGTTTTCTTTCACCAAATGTAATAAGGTTTTAGGTGGCAGGGTAGGGGGTGGGGGAATAGTTGCATCATTAAAGGAGCCCCATTTCAAAAAGGAGAGGCCTCAAGTGATGGTGGCCCATGTCTAAATGACCTTGACCCCTAGGGGTCCTTTCAGCCTCTTGGCAATGCTGCCAACTCCGGGCTTGCCTTCACGCCAGCCTGCCGGGCATTACTTTTAAAATGAGAGAAAAGTGTCACTATTTTACAGTCAGGACAGCATAGAGAAAACAGGCACTGCAGATATCTGAAAAATAGAACTGCACGGATTTAAGAGGATGAAGAATTCTGAAAGGAATCCTTTTTCTTGGACGGTGAAGGAACCGATTATCCTTAGAAGTTGCTTCAGGCAGCACACAGGAGCCTTTGAGTTTAAAATGGTGCTATCAATTTAAAATCCACTCAGAATCTTTTCACAAATATGATATGTGTGATCCCATGCAGAGATACCATGAGGTGTTTCCTCAGGAGTTTTATTTTTAAAGCAACCCTGAGGGATCTCTGACAAACCTGCAGCACTTGGGGTATAAAGTGCAGTTTATACATTAAGATACTTATTCACGGTGGGTCAGAGAGGAGCCAAGAGTTAAATGCCTGGTAAACCAAGGCCAAAAGCAGCACAACGTTAATTTTCTGGGTTTGTAACTTTACCTGCTGACATTGCAGGTCAGAGTTATTAAGGTGTGTGCTGGGGTGAATTGTTGTGGTCAGAAAAATAAGTGAATCAGTGTATATACAAAAGGAAAGGATGTTGGTATACGAGAGGAGTCTGGAAAAAAATCAGCCATAAATGCCTCTATTTTTTCTATTAAATGGCTGGATACTTTCTGAACAGCCTTTGTATTCTGAGTGTATTTGTGTGTGTGCATGTGTGCATGTACACACGTGTCTATGTGTATTTGCATACATACATGTGTACTCATCTCTTGTTTATTCTGACCAACAGAGCCTGTAATACATATAGTCCTGGCACTTCTAGTCTGCCTTTTTTTTGGTTACCCAAATCACCCTAGTTCTCCATTTGCAAATAAGTGATCATAGCAACACAGCTCTGACTTTCAGGGACGAGGGAAAGATTTGAACAAAAAGAACATATTTTTCCGTGTATAAGACGACCCATACTTTTCTAACCCAACTTTAAGAAATCAATACACAGGTTACTCCTGTTATAAGATGACCCCTAATTTTTGGTCTAACAGTTTTAGACAAAAGTATTGGCTTATACATGGAAAACTACGGTAATCCCTCATTTATAGGAATACCAAGGACCCTCACTGAAAATGGAAGCAGACAACGTTTAGTCTTGATTTAACCAGAAATGAGGAAGTGTTTGTTCACACAGCAAATGTCATTGCTTAGAGCTACAGATGTAGTCCAGAAACGTGGAAGGGGATTTTAGGTTTGTAAAGACAGGCATTGGATTGCACTTCAAGCTCACTTACTGCCATTGCATACAGGGCGCAGGGACATCAGTAGGAAGCAGTGGCCACAGCCAGCAGAGCCAGCCGGCCCCTACCTTGCACATATCCAGCACCCAGCTCTTGTCGCCCTTGTCTATGAAGCCATGGATGATGAACCGGGTCTTCCTGTCTGTTTGAAAATTCGATGCCTCAATCGGTGCTGGGTCAGAGGGACTGAGAATCTGTGACAAATGCGGAAGGATTGCATATTTTTGCAGCCTAGCCCCACAGGCCTGTCTTTTTCCTCCCCACCTCTGCCTGTGCCAATGCTACGCATTTCCAAAGCTTAGCCCAAAGCCACCTCTTCCATGAAACCCTCCCTGACCTCTCTTTTCCAGTCATGCCTTCCCAGGTCAGGCATCCCTGCCTCCATTGGGTCTGGATTGTGCCTTAAGGTCTTAGTTTTTGTAGGATTCTTCAGTCAGCTCTTTGCCTGGGACCAGAATTGAGGTTCTGGCAAATGTGAAGCATTCATTCACTCATTCATCCTCTCATTCATTCATTTATTCAAGCCAACTTTTTACCAAAGACCTACTCTGGCCAGGCCTCACTTGGAGGGATGGGGGAAGGCAGAGTATAATAAAGGAGGTGGGTACGGAGAAAAGGAACTCTTAGTCTGCGGGGTGGGCACAGTGCCCCGCACAGTTATAATGACGTTCAAATGACAGAGGTCTCACCTGAAAGGTGTCTTGGTTCTCATTGGTGTAGAGCAGGAAACGGGTGCCGATCTTCTCAGGGCTCCAGGGGAGAACTTTCAGGGGCCTGATTACAGTCCCACCCCAGGGCTCCGAGTCAGAAAAGCACCCGAGGCCACCATAGCAAACTTCTTTTGCTGTAGAGGAAGGATGACTCACTCAAGGCTTAACTCCTGAGCTGGGATGGGGACAGGAGTACTGCTCAAGCCTGGCCACTGCCCCGCCTGGGGACTGCCTGAAGACCATGCAGGTCCCCACCTCTGTCCCATCCAGTCTTTCCTGGACCCCAGTGCCCACCCCCTGGTCTGGGACCAGTCCCACTGAGTCCTATAGAGGTACCAACTGTGCCTCGCTTAGAACCACCATCAAAACTTCAACATTCTGTGTCTTATCCCCAGCTCGTCCAGATATGTTTATGTGACTAATGTGAAAATGGGCACTCGTGAGTCAATGTGTTAACTCAGGCAGGTGCCTAATGCTTTCCCTAGAAAAGTCTGGCCTAGAGCGCCCCGGGGATGAAGGCAGGATGGTAGGAAGATGCAGTGAACTGGGTCCCCCTCAAACTGGCCCCTCTCCCAGACAGAGTGTCAGTTCCACCTGCCTTTTTCTGGAACTGAAGTTGTCCGGAGCTACTGGAAGCCTGGCTATGGCTAAAACTTTCTCTGGCCAGTAGTGAGGTGTTGGGGCTCAGTGCACCCCAAGGAGCAGGCCTGCTGTTTCTCACCTTTGGCTGCTCCCAGCAGGAAAAGCGCGATTGTCCAGATGCTCACCATCTGCAATAGATTCAGATGTGCTCAGCCTCACTGAGCACCAGCAGAGCCACGAGCAGACTCGCTGGAATGCAAGGCTCTTTGCCCGCCTCTCCTTCCCGGTGGGAGAACAGAGAAGGTGACTTACCCTGTCGGATGTTCCAGACCTGCTCTCCCTCTGGGTCCTGTGCCCAGGAAGTTTTTTGTACTCTAGCCTTATCATTTGGACGCTGCTTCAAGGATGATAAAATGTGCTGTGTGTACTTAACACTTAATCTGTACAAATACACCAAATAAGTTAATAATTGTGGCCCAGTTTTTTTCACAAGTCTGGGAAGATGAAAGAATGCTTGATTAAAAGGGGGTGAAAGTCCCTAACTTTGTACCTATGTACCTGTACATGTGATTGTGACCAAGTGGGCCTCACTTTCCAATTTTCTAGTTTATCCCTGAATCATTCACAACTTCCAACAAGGACACAGTAGCAAACTTTAATAATAGAGGGTAATAGTAGTCACTGAGGATAGATAGAAATGCCTACCACATAGCTGAAAGGAAAGGCAAGTGTCTGGTTAAGAAAATCCTCCTGTCTCTGTTTCTTTCTGTCTGTCTGTCTGTCTCTCTATCTCCATCTTTATCATCTGTATCTGTACCTGTATCTCTCTCCCTTTCTCTCTCTCTCTCTCTCTATCTCTTTTTCTAGCAATTGACTAATAAATATCTGAGGACATGAGCTTTGGAAACAGTTTCAATGGCCCCCACAATAGCCTCTGGCCACCATCTCCCATTAACTTCCAGTCCCAGTTACCTTGCTATGCAATGAACCAACCTGAAACATAATGGGTTCAGAACAGCGGTGTCCAACCTTGTGGCTTCCCTGGGCCACAATGGAAGAAGAACGGTCTTGGGTCACACATAAAATACACTAACACTAACAATAGCTGATGAACTAAAAAAAAAAAAAAAAAAAGTCACACCAAAAAAATCTCATGTTTTAAGAATTTGTGTCGGGCCTTATCCAAAGCCATTCTGAGCTGCAGGTTGGACATGTCTGGTTTAAACAATAGCAATTATTCTATTATCCCACTATAATTTTGAAAAGTTGGCTTCAGGAACCTCTAAATGCCCATGTCACCAGGCCATGTCACATCTGCTGAGTTTCCCTAGACCCTCTGAAGGTTGCACACCTGGCCTACAAGACTTGGCCCCGGTGAGGCTGTCGTGAACTACCCACAGACGTGCATCTGTGAGCAACTCGGCCAGTTCACACAACAGGTAGATAAGTTTTCAGGTGGTGAACTAACTCACCCCCAAGTTAAATATGCCTCATTGTCAAAGTTCACACTCCTCCCGAGTAACCGGAACACTGGAGTTCAGTTTGCGGGGCTCCCCCTGTTAAGAAAAAAAAAAAGACTTCCCCAGGAATAACAAAAAATAAATGCCAACAGCTACTGAGGCTTACCACGTGCAGTCAGAGGTTCAAGTATTTTACATATATTACCTAATTTAAGTCTTATAACAACCCCACGAAGTTGGTGCTATTATTTGCCTCCTTTTACATATATAGAAATTGAGGCACAGAAAGATAAAATAAATTGTCTTCAAAGTCACACAGCTAATGAGTGATGAGGTGGGCTTTGAATCCAGTCTGTACAGAGTGAAATGCGGAGTTGCTGAATATTCAGTTACTCTGAGCAAGTTACCAATAAGATTGGATGAGTGTCAACTGTGCAGAATAAGGGGATTATTTACATAGAATAAGTCAAAATAAAAAATATATTTTCCCCTAAACTGCCAGACTTGAGTCATCCGGTTGACCTAAGTGACAAGGTATTTAAGCTCTGGATGTCTTGCTCAGGTGGTCTGGGCAGGTGCTGGAGCACTTTACAAAGGCTGATGGAGTCATTGGCCTTTGCGCGTTTCTTTGACATTGCAGTGCCCACCCAAGAAGAGATTTGTGATCAGTAATGACAAGTAAATAGATAAAGGGGTTGGTGGCAGATGGCAGATGGCCCTCACTGCCTCTTGGACCTCTTCTCGTCCTGCTTTCCATTTTGCCTTCCACACGTGGCCATGTTGGCTTCCATTGAACATCCAACATGCCAAGTTTGTTCCCACCTCAGGGCCTTTGCACTTACTGTTCTTATGGCCTGAAACTCTCTTCCCTAGACCTTCACTGGGCTAACACCTTGTCATCCAACAACTAGATTAAACGTCACCTCTTCAGTGAAGCCACCTCCCACCAGAATCCAGGCCTCAGGCCCCGACTTCCAGCACCTTGTTCTTTTTCTTCAGATCTCTTATGACAAGTTATAATGATCTACCTGATTTCTCTGTTTATTTATTTACTTGCAGTCATGCTTTTCTCACCTAGAATGCAATTCCATGGGGACAAAGACCTCATCTGTTTTGTCCACTGCTGTAACCCCAGCTTCTAGAACTGTGCCTGGCACTGAACTGGTTATGAATTAATTAGAGGACAAAGGTGCACATGAATGGAGTTCATGGGCATTTTACCTTTATTCTCAGTGAATTTCAGGGCTGGGAAAGGTGAGAGGGCAGAATTTTAAGGAGGAGAAAGAAAGGAATGCCATTCATCAGAGAAGCAGGAAAAATATGAACATCTGATTATATTTAGTAGAAACAGTCACTACATGATCTGTCACAGTTGGCTCAGGCATAAGGCCCCTGTGCCTTTTCCTGTTTTAGGTCACCTTCCTGCTGGCTTCATGCCCACCTCAAGGGAAAAGGTCCCTGCCTTGGAGGTTCAAGGGTTGGAACCACCTAAAGGTAATCAGATTTGAAGTGTCTTCTATTGATGAACATTTGGTTGTTTCCAATATTTTATTATTAAAAACAGTGCCTTAATGAATATTCTCATACATTTGTCACTTTCCACATGGATGGTGTATCTGTGGGATAAATTTCTATAGCTGAATGTCAGGGACAAAAGATGTGTACATTTAACACGCATCTGTGTTCAATGTCCCATCATTCCTGGGACAACTGTGAAATAGAGACCACTAGCCGTTTACACAGGTAACTTTTTCGAGGGATGTTATGCTTCTTTTGGTTGTAAACAACAGAAATCAATTCTGGCTAGCTAAGTTTTTAAAAGGGAGCAATTTACTGAAAAAAATATTGGGTCATCTCATGGAACCTATGAAATTGTTGAACCATGAGATGCAGGGAAGCCCAGGAAATGGGTCCATCCTGAAGACTTCATTTGTCCCAGACCCCCTTGGCCTGGGACCTGATTCTACTGTATAGACCCCGGCTTTGTCTCAGCACGGCAGTTTTTTTTTTTTTTCAATTGTTAAATTCATTGGGGTGACATTAGTTGATAACAATTAACATTGTTTTCAGGTGTACAATTCTATACTACATTGTCTATGCATTGCATTATGTGCTCACCACCCAGAATCAGCTCTCTTAGCAGTCTTAATCATCAGGCATTCAGCCTGGTCAAGTCAGGAGCTGTCCCTGAATTAATCAGCAATTGGGGCGGGTCCTACTGAGCAGGCCTGGCTGAAGGAACACAAAGATGGCACTGAAGATGTGAGCTGGGCAGCCACTGCAAGAGGTGTGTGGTTCTCCAACAATAAAATAACAATTCTAAACCAGCTGACTGCTAAATTGGTACAAAAGTGCACAGTTAGTGCTTGGTGGCAGCGGTAGGGAGTTTCTAAAACAGTATCGTTTGTGTTTATCACTCCTTAATAGCAGAGAGATGATTTGTATGAGTTAGAGCCATTGTGAATGACGACTGTAAAGACTGGTTTCTGGATCAGCAAATCCGATCAGGATTTGTTGTGTGGTTTTAAGGAAGAAGCAGCAGCCCTCCATGCATTGGCATTAGCTGTTTGATAAGAAACATGCTGTCAAAAGCAAGAGAACCAGAAAGGCGCCCTCACTTCTGATGACAGCAGTGAGGTAAAGGTGGTACAAGAAGGCCAGAGACTGGAATCTGGGCTGATCCATCACTGTGAAAACCCACCTGATCCCTGACCTGTCCCTTCCCCACCCCAGGCTTCCCCAGGATGGGCTGTGAAAATGGTTAGAGTTCTTCCCACTCCTCCCCCAAATAGCCATGCCCTTTGCAATGTGATCTTGTAGCTTCTTCCATCAACAATTGGGCTCTATTTCCCCATCCCTTGAATCTGGGCCAGTGGTGAGACTTGATTGGTCATGAAATGGGATGGCACTAACATCTTGGACCAGAACAAAGCCAGCTGACCCCACTGAGTGTGTGAGAAACCCAGCCATGTCTAGCAGCACTGCTGACAACTCACTTGTACCACAGACGCAAAAGTGCATTCAGCCTAGACCAGGAGACATGCCCAGCTAACCCAGAGATTACTGATACGTGTTTGCCGCTAAAAGCCCTGAGTTCGGTGGTGGTTTGTTATGTGGCCGTAGCTAACCAACACAGGAACTCAGCTCACCCAGGCCTGGGATTCAGAGAGCAGCTATCCTTGCACTCAGTGTCATCGTTTATGGGCACACATCAGCTGAGGGCGTATTCTTTTCTAACTCCCACATTGTCAGTATGCACTGTGCTCTAACGCACTCGCTGCTGGTTAAATGCTGGGGGATATAATTGGACTAAGCCCCAAGCAAGACTGGGGTCTAACCTGCTTTTCCTATAGAGACTCCTAGTCCAATGCCATCACTCCACACCAGATGGAAGGATTTCTAGGTGAGGCTTTCAAACACAATACCAACTGAAATATGTTGAATGAAAGTAGCTCCCATTAGCTTCAGGAACTTAAGGTAAGATTCATATGCATGCAAATCTGTGGATCTGTTTTGAAACTATGACTTCATTTCCACCAGACAGCCCTCCCGTCTTCAAAATGTGTAATTCCGTGAGGATCACAAAGATAAAGAGCGAATCGCGAGCTGTCATTTGCCACGTCCACACATCCAGATGGAGCCAAATAGCTGCTTTCCTCCACCCAGTAAGTTCTGTCCTTGTTTCCTCCTTCAATTTCAAGTTCAGAATGTTCAGACACCTTGTCATCTTGTAAGATAACAATCGTGTGGATTCTCAGGGAAGGGTAGGGTTGGCTCAAGCTGGGTTCTCAGAGCCCCTTAATGCCAAAACAGTGTTGGTGCTGAGAAAGCTGTTTTCTAAATCGTTTCCACAGCTTGAACACCTGCCTGCATTAAACTAAACCAGACACATATGACATGCGAACCTCTTAAGGAATTTACAAATGGGACCTAGAGGCAACTCAACCAGCAAGTGTGACAGGGAGAGAGAAGTGCTGAGATGGAAGAAGTTCTGGGTACATCAGGAATGTAGTGGGTTGTCCTGTAATCCAGCCTGAAGGGGTGTAGAAAATGGAGGCAAAGAAAGTCTTCCTGGAAAAAGTGATGTCTAGACAGACAGGAAGTTGGTCAGCAGGAGTTAAATAGATGGGAAGACGGAGAAAAGAACATCCTAGGAAGAGGGGGAGTTTGTGCAAAGGCCTAGCAATGTCCAAGATCGGGGCCCTTTTGGAAGACAGTGCCAGGTGCCGAGTGCCAGGAGAAATGTGGTGAGCGATGAGGCCCGAGTCTTAGGTGAAAACCAGAATAATAGGGGCCTTGAAATGCCCCCTAGGGAATGTAGATTCTATCCTGGGGACCATTGGGAGGAACTTTGATTTGTGCTTTAGGAAAATCAATAAGGCTGCAGAGAGGAGAGGGTCAGGGGGAGCCCCTTTGGGAGCAGGGTGACCAGTTAGGAAGCATCAGATATGCCCAGTCCTCGTATCCTCCTGTGTTATCACCATCTCTCCTGAGATGTCTCAGTAGGAGTGGACACAGAACTTAAAGGCAATGGAAAAAGCTGCAAAGGTGCATCCTTTCCAAGTGCACCAAACCGCGAGGGAGTCATTAGGGACCTGGAAGTCTGTCTTAAGTGATCAGAATGACATCAGTAATAGTAATAATGGACATGATGCCAGTACTCCTAAGCTCAAAATTCAGCAGACAGCTGTGGTTCTGCAGACCAACTCCAACTTTGGGATTTTAATCACCTTATCCAAAAGTTTCATTGGAAAGTCAAACAGGAGAACAAAGAAAAACTGTGTTGCTTCACCAATAGATTTTATTAATGATAAAATGCCGCGGTCCCATGTCAGCTGGCTTCTAACAGGGAGTGAGAGTGAGCAAGATGTCTTCCCTCACGGTTGCACCACTACAGAAGTTGAAGCTGCAGAGAGAAAACAAGATGTCAACACTTGGTGGCACGCAGTCAGTGTGCTGGGCATGAGGATGTCTCTGCTCCCCGCTCTACCTGCATGAGGAGAGCACCCTGTGCCCAAGACCAGAGCCTGGCAGAGGGAAGAGCCCTTCTGTTTCGAGGCCTGGATTCTTCTTTCCAGTCTTGTTTCATGGCTGTGCCATATCAGAGACAGAAGGGGTCCTTGGACAGCTCAGTGGATGAGGAAGGCTCATCTGTCACATCCTAAAAGCACCTCCTGAACATGTGGCACATGTCAATCAACAAAACCCAGGGAGAGTGAGGTCAGCAGCACAAGAAATCTGCCAGAGTAAAAATTCTGAGGTCCTGGAGTTCTGTTGGCTAGGTGTTCTTATTTTAATTCAATAATTGTACTCATTACGACTGGATAGGTGATACCAGGATGGCTGAGCAAGATGAGCTCTTGCCTTGCAGCTGCCGGGTCCTTGGGTCAAGTCCCAGCCCTGCCTGTTTGGACCCATGTGCTTCCCATGTGGGGGGCACCCGGTTCAGTTCCACGCTGTGCAGCCCCACATCCATCTGTGTGGAATTAAACTATGTGGAAACGAATGATGCACAGCTGTGGGGACTGCTCTGGGCCCTCCCCCTTCTCTCCATTGCTCTCTGTCTCTCTCTCTGTCAAAACAATAAAAAATAAATCTTAAAAAAAAAAAAAAAAAGACTGAGCAATACTTAGGATGCTTATAGACCATGACTTGTTTACCCATTCTTCTGTGGTGGGTGTTGGCTTATTGCCAGTTTTTGACTGTTGCTATAAAAATCTGCTGTGAGTTTTCATATACAAATCCTTGTGTAAACACATGTTTTCTTTTCTCTTGGGTAAATACCTAAGAGGGGAATGCCCAAATCATAGGTAGGTTTGAATTTTTAAGAAACTACCAAACTGTTTTCCACAGTGATTGTATATTTTACATTCTCATTCAAGGTGTGGGAGAGTTTAAGGCTCCTCACATCCTTATTGACACTTGGTATTGCCAAAGTAATTTCAGTCATTTAAATAAGTTTATGGTAGTATCTCATTGTGGTTTTTGTTTGCATTTTCCTAATAACTCATATCTCTGTCTCTTTTCACTTTTAATCTATGTGTATTTTTATATTTAAAGCACATTTCATATAGGCAACATACAATTGAGTATTGATCTTTTTAATCCAATTCGACTGTCTGTCTTCTAATTATTGTATTAGATCATTTTTACTTAATACAATTATTGATATGGTTAGGCTTAAGTCTATTATCTTGTTATTTGTCTCCTATATCCTTTGTCTTTTTTTCCTCTTTTTTGAAGATTTATTTTATTGTTTTTGACAGAGAGAGAGAGAGAGACAGAGAGAGACAGAGAGAAGGGGGAGGACCCAGAGCAGTCTCCATAGTTGAGCATTAGTTTTCCATATAGTTTCACTCCACAGGTGGGTGCGGGGCTGCACAGGGCAGGGACTGGGCCGGGAGCCTCCTGCATAGGCCCCGGCAAGAACTGAACTGAGAGCACACCCTTGTTCAGCATATGGATACACATGGGCCAGAGCTGGGATTCGATCCTTGGTCTCCGGGGCTGCAAAGCGAGCGCTTAACCCACTGAGCCATCCCAGCTTCCCCTTTTTTCCTCTTTTTATGCCTTAAAATTTTTTTTTTTCATTTTGTTTTGTTTGTGGGCTTATTAGCTATAGTTTTTTATTTTATTATTTTAGTAGTTTCTTTAGAATTTATACCATATATTTTTAACTTAACACATTTTTACCTTCAAGTGATATTACACCAATTCACATACGGTATAAATACATCGCAATAGTATATTTCCATTTCTCTCCTACTCTTTATGGCATTGCTATCATATATTTTACTTATACATGTTTTATAACCTCTCCAAATACCATTATCTTAAAATAGTCAATTGTTTTTCAAGACTTAAATAATAATATTTAAAGACCTTGTGTATTTTCCAAAGTAGTTACTATTTTTTAGGCTCTTAATTTCTTTCTGTGGATTCTTTTCAACAGGTATCATTTTTCTCTCCCTGAAAGACTTCTTTTAACATTTCTCATTATGTTGACATGCTGCTGATAAATTCTTTCAGTTTGGGTATGTTTGAAAAGTCTTTGGGGAAAGCCGGGACGGCTCAGCGGGTTGAGCGCTCGCTTTGAGGCCACGAGGACCGAGGATCGAATCCCGGCTCCGGCCCAGGCAGGACCCAC